>SJYQ01004372.1:304831-325690 GCA_006410935.1 Redunca redunca | reverse complement strand
CAGTATTTATTAGAACACTGCCTCTACAGAATCAAAGGCTTTTGTTTTTGGTATGACTCTTTCTGGTGGCTCAGAGGTTAAAGCGTCTGCCTCCAATGCGGGAGACCTGGGTTCGATCCCCGGGTCGGGGAGATCCCCTGGAGAAGGAAATGGCAATCCACTCCAGTATTCTTGCCTGGAGAATCCCATGGACGGAGAAGCCTAGTAAGTTACAGACCACGGGGTTGCAAAGAGTCGGACACGGCTGAGTGACTTGACCTGACCTAATCAATGACTCTTTCATATCTCTGAGTTCAATTCCTGGGTGGTAAAGATCCCCTGGAGTAGGAAATGGCAACCCATTCCAGTATTCTTGCCTGGAAAATTCCATGGACAGAGAAGCCTGGTGGGATAGAGTCCACTGGATTACAAAGATATGACTGAGCATGCATGTATTCATATCACTAATAAATCACTATTTATTTTCTAAATAGACCTAGCTTTGAGTTTGCAGAAACAAGAAAATCAAAACCTTAAACACTTTCATATTCTGCAATAGCAAATAAAGGCAAACTATGGAAAACAGTCTGACTTTGAAAAAAATCTTATTTTATTATTAACAGAATGAATTATAGACCAAATTTGAATGCTTTCAGGTTCTATAATTAAAACTAGACTAAAAGGCTATTGAGTAAACCTGGGAGGAAAGATTAAAGAAGAAAGTTTTAAATGAGCCTATCATTGTTTATATGTAAATAGATCATAAAGTATATCCAGCTGTTCTCCTGAGTAAATGTGTATTCAGTAGTATTATTTGCATTTTATCAGATTTTATTTTGAGCTTCAGATGCAGAGTATTTAATCAAAACCTTCAGTCCATGTCACATTATCCATTATGATCATCAACCCATGAAATGTTTCTTGAATACCCCAACCCTATTCCATTCTACCTCATAGGCATCTACTGTTTTCTTTTTTCTTTTTTCCATTTAATCTTCACAATATGGTCTTATTATTGAATTTAATTTTTTCTTAATAAAACATGAAAACATTTATAAATGATAAAGCAAGAAATAAAAATCCCCATCCCCACAGTAAACTGTGACTTTACAGTTGACTCTAAGTTTCTAAAGAAAATTCAAGTACTTCCCATGTGTCTCAGTGGTAAAGAATATGACTGACAATGCAGGAGACCCAAGAGATGTGGGTTTGATCCCTCAGTCAGGAAGATCCCCTGGTGAAGGAAATGGCAACTCACTCCAGTATTCTTGCCTGGAAAATTCCATGGATAAAGTAGACTGGCAGGCTACAGTCCTTGGGGTTACAAAGAGCAGATTACTCTTTGAGTATACACAGCACACACAGAGAAAATTCATAGGTATCAGCTGATCTGTTGTCATATGTATGATTTATATATATGTTTTCATATAAATCTTATTTTCTATTCCATTGTTCAATAATATAGTTTTAAGATATAGTCATATTTATTTATGCACATTTGGCACATTTTTTCCAATTATTCAATATATTGCAATATGCATCTATCTTATCCAGTCTTTAGTGGTGGCAATTTGTGTTCCTAGGCCGTTTCTCCCATAAATGCTGCTGAAATAAATATCCTTACATGCGGTCTTCTTGTCCTTAATGAGAGCTGAGCTTTGTAGTTATACAGGGAGAGGGACCACTGGGTCACATGGCCTTCATGTGCCTAATTTTAGTAAATATAGAGATTACCCTGCAGAAAGAGTATTAAAATACAAACTCCCACCATTACTTATCTATATGATACTCTCACCATCTGATTTTCTCTTCAGATATATTTCAACATTGCTTGATACTAGTTTCTGTGATTCATCTCAGAATTACATTAATAGTGCCATTAAAAAAAATTAAAAAGACACGTTATTCAGAGATCTACTAGGGAAATACAGGGTGGTGGTGGGACAAATAGTAAAACTAAAACATCTTTGGTTTCTAAGTATTTGCCTCTTATTTTTTGCCTTTTCACACTTAAAATTCCTGAAGAGATAGAAATACCAGAACATCTTGCCTGACTGAGAAAGCTGTATGCAGGTCAAGAAACAACAGTTAGAACTGGATCTGAAACAACTGACTGGTTCCAAATTGGGAAAGACGTACGACAAGGTTGTATATTGTCACCCTGCTTATTTAACTTATATGCAGGATACATTATGTGAAATGTCAGGCTGCATGAATCACAAACTGGAATCAAGATTGCAGGGAGAAATATCAACAACATCAGATATGCAAACGATATACCACTATAATGGCAGAAAGTGAAGAGGAACTAAAGAGGCTCATGATGAGGGTGAAAGAGGAGAGTGAAAAAGCTGGCTTAAACCTCAACATTCAGAAGACTAAGATTATGGCATTCAGTCCTATCACTTCATGGCAAATAGAAGGGAAAAGTGGAAGCAGTGACAGATTTAATTTTCTTGGACTCCAAAATCATCACAGCCACAAAATTAAAAGATGCTTACTCTTTGTAAGGAAAGCTGTGACAAACCTCCTGCTGCTGCTGCTAAGTCGCTTCAGTCGTGTCTGACTCTGTGCGACCCCATAGATGGCAGCCCACCAGGCTCTGCCGTCCCTGGGATTCTCCAGGCAAGAACACTGGAGTGGGTTGCCATTTCCTTCTCCAATGCATGAAAGTGAAAAGTGAAAGTGAAGTCACTGAGTCGTGTCCAACTCTCAGCGACATGGACTGCAGCCTACCAGGCTCCTCCATCCATGGGATTTTCCAGGCAAGAGTGCTGGAGTGGGGTGCCATTGCCTTCTCCGGTGACCAACCTAGACAGCATATTAAAAAGCAAAGACATCACTTTGCTGACAAAGGTACATATAGTTAAAGCTATGGTTTTTCCAGTAGTCATGTGTGGATGTGAGAGGTGGACCATAAAGATGGCTGAGGGCCAAATAATTGATGCTTTTGAACGGTGCTGCTGGAGAATACTCTTGAGAGTCCCTTGGGCAGCAAGGAGATCCAGTCAAACCTTAAGGAAATCAACCCTGAATATTCATTGGAAGGACTGATGCTCAAGCTTAAGCTCCAATAGTTTGGCCACCTGATATGAAGAGCCGCCTCATTGGAAGAAACCCTCATTCTGGGAAAGACTGAAGGCTGGAGATGAGAAAGACAGAGGATATGATGGTTAGATAGCATCACTGACTCAATGAACATGAATTTGAGCAGAGTCCAGGAGACAGTGAAGGACAGAGAAGCCTAGCGTACTACAGTCCATGCAGTTGCAAAAGAGTCAGACATGACTTAGCGACCGAACAGCAACAACAGCCACTTATTTATGATCAGAAATTCACAAACTTACATTTTGCTAGTATAATCACCACAGTTGCCTTCTTAGGAGAGAACCTGAAATCTGTTAATAGTTTGGTATCTTCCTAGGAACAACCACAGACTTTTTTTTTTAAAAGCCCAACCACTGTCAAAGAAACAAACATTTAAACAATAATTAAATTTTACCATGAAACTCTAGTAACAGCAGCCTTAGTCACTGATTTACTTTTTCAGTGGAATGTGATAAAATGGACAGCTTAGAGATCTAATTAAACAATCAGCTGTGCTTTGTTACAAGCTGAATGTGATTCATCTCAATTTATCTAAAAAAATATTCAAAAACGGAAATAAACTTTTCCCATACATATCAACCATACTTTGATAAAGTTAGCAAACTAGATGTTCTNACATGAATTAAAGGCATGGTACAGAGAAGCATTATTTGAAGTAATAGAAATATGTAAAGCTTCATATCTTTTAGATAATACATACTTGATACACAATTAGTTGGAATATTTATTTTATAGTTTTCCATTGGTACCTTTATATATATATATGTAGGTAACTGAATCTGAATCATACTTACTATTTTTTAAAGGCACTCATTTCAGATTTTTATGTGTGTCCTTTGACATATAAACTACTTAGAGGTATCAATTTATTAAATATGTAAAGAATTGTTCATGTATCTAACTTCATACATTTAGTGAGGAATAAGCTTGTTCAAGAAATCACATAGCAAATCTAAAGGATTTTTAAAAACACTTGAAAAGTTATAACTTGCCTTTTAAAGTAGGACAAGAAGCTATTTAAATAGGATGAGAGGCCTTAGGGGCAGTGAACATTTTAATTGCATATTTAATTAGAAATATGCTAGAGAAGTAGTGTTTAGTTAAGCTGAAGCTCATGGGCCTTTGCAAAACATTTTTTTCTAGCTAATATTTTCTTTTACCTTTTCAAAATTAGATTGAGCTGAATAGAATTTAATTTTGTTGCTATTCATTTTGAAAAGATTAGAACCTTTTATTTTCCTATGGAAAATAAGTTGATAGGTTTATTTTAAAGGCTTTCTTTTCTCTTTTAATTATCTTTGAAACTTCGTACCTGAACATTTGTTTGCTTGACAGTTCAGTGAAGATTGAAATAGCATCTAAATTATATAAAATCCAATGTCTTTTACATGTTTTGCCACTTAACCCAGAGTTTCGATGTCTGGGTGGCTATTGCTATTCAGAGTTTAGAAATGAGGTATAAGGTATGAAGCCTATAAAAAAATTAGCTGAGTTGTGTTGTTTTATGAGAGGGAGCTGGTTTAAATTTAGCAAAGGAAAAGATTCATATGTGGATATTATTCTGCTGTCCTTGAGAAAGTTTTGTCCTGTGATAATATGTTTAGAGATAGGTTGTACAAACTGGAGAAAAAAAGGGTTGCATTTTTAGGGTATTGGTGACACAAGTGTCACAAGGGCGGGAAATAGAGTGTTTGTGTGGTGAAGAGAAGTTGAAGTAGAGTCCATCTCTGACTACAGAGGTTTTACTATCACTCCATTTTCCACTATGGGCAGAATAAGTTGACAGCATAAAATCACTCATGGAGCTTGATACTGTACCCTGCTGTACATTCTTTATGGTATCCACAGACTTAATCACTCACTGGGGCACCTGTGAGCATCAGTGTCTATCATGATGGTCTTTCAGGAGATGTTATCTCTTCAGATGCATTTCTCATTGTCATGAGATACTGATAGGAGGCTGAGTAAATGATAGGATACAGTTTGCTTTCATCATTATTGGCATTCCTCTGTCTCTAGAAATGATCAATGTATGGCTCAAGGGTAAAGCAAGATCAATGTATGGCTGGAGGGTAAAGCAAGCTACATGGAGGTGGGAAGCATCAGAAAGGAAATGTAAGAGTAGAGGACACAGCCATGGCAGAACTTAACATTTTGGCTCATTTTAATGAATTAATACACAGGGGAGCTTCTGAGATGCTGAGAATCTATGTTTATAAGAAGCATGCAGATTACAATTAAGTGATGTATTATTAACAAGTTTTCCACTGCCACACAGTTAGCAACTGAAAACCCACGTTTATTTGATGATAATTCTGTAGATCAAAAGTCCAGGTATGGTATGGTGGTAGCTGCGCAGTCTTGTCCAACTCTTTGTGACCCCATGGACTGTAACCTGCCAGATTCCTCTGTCCATGGAATTTTCCAGTTAAGAATACTGGAGTGGGTTGCCATTCCTTTCTCCAGGGATCCTTCCAACCCAGGGATTGAACCTGGGTCTCTCGAATTATGGGCAGATTCTTTACTGCTGAGCCACCAGGGAAGTGTTTGGTTATTTGCCTAGGGTCTCTCACTTCTCTGGTGGCTCAGACAGTAAAGCATCTGCCTACAATGTGGGGAAACCTGGGTTCGATTCCTGGGTTGGGAGGATCCCTTGGAGAAGGAAATGGCAACCCATTCTTGCCTGGAAAATCTCATGGATGGAGGAGCCTGGTAGGCTACAGTACATGGGGTCACAAAGAGGGTCCCTCAAAGCAAAACACCAGTGCGTCAGCTGGATTGCATTCTCATTTACCAGCCAAAAGATTACAACTGGCTGAGGGTTCAGATTATGGTTATCACTTCTTAGCAATAAAATATTTTTAAATTGAGGTATACACATTGGTTTTTGAGATATAAAGCCATTGCACAATTAATACACTAAAATATAGTATAAACATAACTTTTATATATATTGGGAAGCCAAAAAACTCATGTGACTCACTTTACTGTGATATTCATTTTATTTTGCTGGTCTGAAAACAAACCTGAAATCTCTCTGATGTAACTACATCTCATAAAAAATGCTAAGATTGTTTTTTATAGGAAATAAAACCACACTTCAACAAAAGTCATATCAAACCAAGCCTTAAGGCTCTTTAAGCATACACATAAGTCAATGTCAAATTTTGGTCATACTTCTGTGTACAAATCCTCAGGAGCTTTGTTAACTATAGTAATGATGAATAATTATGGAACAATTATAAGATGCAATTTGCTGTTCAGGGTTCTTTACATATATATGTTTTGAATCCTTGCAGTTACACCAGAGGAGCACCTATTATCATTTCCATTATACAAATTAAGAAACTGAGACAGAGAAGTTAAGCAATTCACTCAAGTTTATGAGGCCATTAAGCAGAGAAGCCAAGATTTTAACATTTTAGTGTTTTTTTCTTTTTTTTTTACTAATTGATAAATAACATATTAGCTGAAGGAAATAAGATATTTTTGTTTTCAAGGAGATGGCTTCATTTGATAGTCACAGACTGATGCTTAGAGACTGAATCCATAAATATGACTCAAAAATTAGAAAACTTTAATTATAATAATTCAGTCCTTTTTTTGGCCTAGTCCCAGGGGAGGGACGGGTAATGCCTAGTCTGCCCTGAAAAGAAACAGCTGGCATAATCAGTTGCTCCTGTTTACTGTTCTTTTCCTCTTTTCCTTCGCCAAAGGAAGGGGCCTGCAGTATTATCAAGGTCTGATTGAGGAAGATCTATGGGCGCCAATATCAGAGCATAATAGCCATAGAGATTCTGTCACCGAATAACTTGCCTTCTGGGCTGTATTAAACACACACAGAGACAGTAATGTACTCATCACCTTTTTTTTTCCCCCCATTTCTCAAAGCAGCCATCCAGCCTGAGGGAAACTTATCCTGGCTCAGAACAACTTCTGCACACAAAGCCCAGCTATATCTGAAGGGTGAAGAAAGCCCCCATTTTAAAGTTTTTGCTTACAAGCAAAGAAGAAAAAAGCATGAAAACCTATGTGCTAGCTGTAGCAGTTTATATCGGCATTTTCGTTGTCACCTGTAATAACAAGTGTCAGCTGGTCACCATCCCTAAAACAGGAGTTGATACATTTTCTCCTAAAAACTTAAAAGCCGTATTCTTACCATTTTCCTGAGGTTATTATAGATCAAATTCAGAAATGAAAGTCAGAGTAAACCTCATGATATATGTGTTGTCACCCAGCATTTTAAGCAGAATATACATAAGATATTTTTTGAAAAAAGTGGAGAAACGACAGCTTGTAAAATTCTGAAAATAGGAAAAGAGTAACTGATGCCAAATAATGACTATCTGCTATAAGAAGTTTAAGACTGTCACTGTTCTCACTTTCTTAGTTTGTATTATCATTGGTAAATTTCCCATTATCTTTCAATTCTTTCTAATTCAAGCTAAAAGAATAGCTTTCTATTTTCATTTCAAAGTTTGGAGCTTCAAAAACACCAGTTTCTTATTTGAAGGCAAGAGAGTTTTTATATTCAAAATCTATAATTTAGGTCTCCAACAGACTCCAGGCAATAAACATGCTGTTCTTTACTCTGAACTCTTTGTCCCAAATCTGGCTTTAGAAAATTAAGTTTGCCAGTGATGTAGATTGCCCCAGAGAACTTTAAAATAGTACTTCTTTCAGGAAACTCTGAGTGCCTAAGAGAAAACCGCACCCCTCCCTTCTTGCATCCATTCATTGGGTTTCCAACACAGGTCAGGTCCTGTGTCATTCTAAATCTATACCATTACTGTGCTTCTATATTTAGAAGCTTTGTCTTTTGTCCTTTGACCCACTCCAATCAGTTATGCAGTGAAAAACATGATGTGGTACTCTCTCTTAGTCTCCAGTTCAGGACTGCAGCTTCTAAATTGTTATTCTTCTTACATGCCTTGAAGTACAGATGAAAGTCCTTGGGCCATTGTCATTTCCAAAACTACACACTGAGTTCACTCACTCAGATTAAGCCTAAAATGATGATTTCCTTCAGGCAATTATTAGAGGATTTTGTATCCTGAATAAATAATGATAAAATGTAGCATTTCCAAAACTGGAATTGAATTTTTTTTTACCAAAGATAGAATGTACAATAAGCATGGAATGGTATTAAATGACATTTTATAAAAGCCATCGGGTGTTTGTTAGAAGGATAAAGAAGTGTTTATATGCAACGATATGCAAAGGAGAGCAGCTAACACACGGGCTAAGGTCCTTTAACTTGCCTTTCAAAGTTGCAATGCTGCTGTTCTGTGATGTTGTACAGTTATCAGACCACAGCTGTTTGATAAATTCTCCTGCTGAGAGAATCAATATTTAGATAGCTAACGGAAGTTACTAGTTGCTAAACTAGCAGAAGCAGAAGCTCCCATTTTAAATCAAACTAATCTGCTACCAACTGTTTATATGGTGTGTTGTGTTAGGCACGCAGTCATGTCAGATTTTTGCAGCCCCATGGTGGACTATAGCCCACCAGGCTCCTCTGTCTATGGGATTTCCCAGGCAAGAATACTGGAATGGGTCACTGTTTCCTTCTCCAGGGGATCTTTCTGACCCAGGGATTGAACCCAGGCCTCCTGCACTGCAGGCAGACTCTTTACAATCTGAGCCACAAGGGAAGATAGTGAGACAAACCAAACCCCAAATAGCATATGTTGCTGCAGTTAAGCTAGTATGTTGTATGTAAAAACGTTCTATTGACTGTGAAGTCATGGGAAGGAGTACTCTGTGACAGTTCTCTGAGGAAGTATAAGAGCACCTGGGTTAAATCAATCCTTAGGTTGTGAGTGTACCAAGAAAACCTTTTCTTTATTCCAAATACAAAACAGGATGTAGAGTAAATCTTTAGCAATATTTTGATCAATTATTTTGATGCAACAAAAAGTCCATTACTTAAATGACAGGTTCAGATAATAACACTGACTATATTGTATTTAACATTTAGTTTTGAGGAGAAAGATTGCAATAGATGAGGACAAAGATATTAAAGTGTGGCTCATACATTGTCTGTGTTGGTGACGAAAGTGAAAGTGTTAGTGGCTGAGTTGTGTCTGACTCTTTGTGACCCCATGGACTGTAGCCTGCCTGGTTCCTCTATCCATGGAATTCTCTAGGCAAGAATATTGGAGTGGGTTGCCATTCCCTTCTCCAGGGCATCTTCTCAGCTAGTGATTGAACCCAGGGCTCCTGCATTGCAGACAGTTTTTTTTTTCTGAGCCACCAGGGAAGCTCAGTTAATGATACCCATCCTTTAAAAGCTCTGACTGGGTTAAAGATTGTCTCCCTATTAACTTTAATTCTAGGACATGTAAGGCACTTTTTAATAACATCCAACTAAACGTCTAATACTAAGGGTTTATCTTATTTTTAGAATTTTGTTAAACTCTAAGAATTAAACAATTAACCCAAATTATTTTTATGCCTCACACTGATAAGGGACTACATGAAATGTGGGATGTCAACAGCTTTGAAACATTTCCCATGTCAGCGTTCATATATTCTCAATGATGGTGGAGACTTTCTGCTCAGATGTGTATAGAGGAAAAAAGTCTCTGGCTTGAAGATCTTACCAGCAGAAGAAATTTAACATCATTATTTCTGAAAGATGACCTTCTCCAGCAGCATTTCTAATTATACTCCTAAATTAGAATGAACACACTCTGAAGACCAGACTCATCACTGTGACTTAACATTATTCAGTTCTGAGGAAAAGCAGCTATTTATTGCAGCAAAAAAGTGTTTAAAAGTTACAGGATCGCAAAAAGGTAGTCTTTTTGTTGTTCAGTCGTTCAGTCGTTTCTGACTTGTTGTGACCCCATGGACTGCAGCATGCCAGCTCTCCTGTCCATCACCATCTCCCAGAGCTTGCTCAATCTCATGTCCATGGAATTGGTGATACCATCTAACCATCTCATCCTCTCTCATTCCATTCTCCTCCTGCCTTAAATCTTTCCCAGCATTAGGGTCTTTTCCAGTGAGTCAGGTCTACGCATCATGTGGCCAAAGAATTGGAGCTTCAGCTTCAGCATCAGTCCTTCCAATGAATATTCGGGGATGATTTCCTTTAACCAATTTCCCTTGTTAGTAAATAAAAGCAGCAGCAATTATGGACCATATGAGGTCCACTCTCACATATGCTCAGTAGAAAATAAAAAGAAAAATCACCAACCATCAGCACTTCTGGGCTTGGCTATATTCTCTTTAGCATTGAGAGAATGAGTTTGAACAAAAGTCATCTATAGAAGCAAAGCATATGTTTAATAAGTTTCAAGCTGCTGTATAGCTTTTCCAGCTAGCTTTTTCTACAAGGAAAATGAAGGACACCATCTCTGAATTATTTACATCTGTTTTATAAATTGGCAGTCCTTGGTAGCAAACATTTGAAAGGAGATGAATATTAACCAGATGATAGCACACAAATAGCCTTTAGAGTTTTGGCATTTACAAATTCTCTTAATATTATCCCAAAGAATTTGAATTTTTAATTCCTGATGCTTTAAAAGTTTACCTTATCTCTTTTCAAGCCTTTCTTAATACCTTTAATTCCAATTCCTTTAATTCATAATACAATTATTTTCTTTCTAGTATTTAGGTAATTTTCCACAGATATGTATTTACTCTGATAATTTACATCTTAGAGGAAAATATCCATGTCAAAAGAAAACAAAACAAAGGGAAAGGAAAAATCTAGGGTTCTCTTTGGAGGAAATGCTCTGTGCTTCTATGAACTGTGTGGCTAGACTTCATTCTAATGGTCTCTGATTTACAATTGTGACCTCATCAGATGGAGTCAGTGCTCAGAATGTTATTTTCATCATGTTGACACACAGAGTTCATGTTTTGGAGTGACGGATGTAGATGAGTACCTTCCCTTCTAATATGTCATCCCCTTAGGGTTAATATGTATTTTCAGAATAAGCTACTCAGCTACTGATAGTGACACAGATAACAGTTGACACTTAGCGCTGCCTATATACTCATGCATATTTGTTAATTCATTAAACATTCACAACCCTGTAAGGTAAGTAGCATTGCTATTGTCATTTTTCAAATGAAGTAAGTCACAAAAAAGGTAAAAATGTTGCTAACAACCATGCAGCATTATCATCAGAGGTTGAATATTTAAACCCTTTGTACCTGTATCTTGAACCTCCTCAGATCACACAAATAATATCTTGCTTGCCTCTGGAACTGCCTTCCTACCCTTCTTTTATGACAAATATTCAAGAAGAGCCTTTTAGTCATAGCTGGAAAACACGTTCATTCTGGATGTGCTTTGAACTACTCAACCTCAGGACCTTGACTTCATTCAAGATTCTAATATGCAGCAGGTGGTCTATTGGACATAGTGGGTGTGGTAGGAAACCAAAGAGAGACAGCTCTTGTCCCTTTATAGATCCTTGTCTCAAAGACTGTACATCAGATTCTCAGCTTTATCTACCAGATATCAGGAGCATCTGGGAAGCTCTTAAATATGTGTGAGGCACAGACCACATTCCAGGTTAAATTTGAATCTTTAAGAATGAGGTCTTTGACACTGATACTTTTTAAAAAGGCTCTGATTTCATGTGCAGTCAAGATTGAGAACTACTAGCTTTCAGTTTATTGGAAATGTAGACAATAAGATATAATCACACACACAAAAATAGATCCAAAACTTTTATGAGCTATAAAAGATAGGAAAGAGTGTGATGAGAGATTATAATAGGTTTGGGATGGATGTCAAAGATATCTCTGGAGAAGCATCAATTAAGCTAATGCCAAAATAATGAAGAGAAATGAGTAAGATGAAGTCACTCTTGTGAGCAGTTCCTGGAAGAGGGGACACGTGGATGCCCAGGATATGCTGTGTTCCAAGAACAGACAAGGGCATCGCTGCTGGAGTGTACTGCATGAGGTCTCAGGTTATGTGAAATGAGTCTGCAAAAGTTTTCCTGGTGCCTGTTTTTGTCTCTGGCCATACACTTGGGTGCTCAATGTATTTGTTATAAGATGTGTGAAGAATATCAAGTTTAGTGTCCTTCTCCTGATATTTTAAATTCTTTGCTTTCCTATAAACTCTGGCTAGGCCCTTGTCCTTCTATGTGCTACAGGTGGATGTGATATCAATTAATCCTCCAGATTGGAGAGCATTTGACTGGTTCTACTTTCTGGGAGCACAGAAGAGGTATCACAGTGGATGGCCGAAGGAAAAAGAGTACAGCGGTTTAGGGGCTGCTTGAGAGGGTATATGGTGAATGATATATGGTTTGTATCAAACAGCCCCTGTGTGGACTTGTGTTTCTGTTCTAGTTTTAGTCTTAACCATTTCTATTTATTTAAAATCCTTTTCTTGGTAATAGTCATCAATCTTATTGCTTGATTCTGATATTGTCATCACTGCCCTCTATCCTTTAAAGAAAAAAAAAAAGCCTTTTTCCAGTAATGATTAAGTCCTTCCTCTAGAGTTTACTTCCAGTCAGCTGACTGGTGCTAGTCTCAATCTCCTCTGCATCTTGACTACCATGTGACAGAAGATCCCATTCGTCCCTTAACAGCAGGAAAAACACATTGCAGACACTCACTGGCATCTTATAATTGCCTAAACTTTGCTCTAATATATGGTGGGTTTCCTAGCGGCTCAGGTGGTGAAGAGTCTGCCTGCAATGCAGGAGATCCAGGTTCCATACCTGGATTGGGAATATCCCCTGGGAGAAGGGAATGGCTACCCACACCAGTATTCTTGCCTGGAGAATTCCATGGATAGAGAAGCCTGGAGGGCTACAGTATTTGGGGTCGCAAAGAGTTGAACATGACTGAGCAACTCACATTATGGTGGGCAATCATAAGTCTTCTTGATGCGGTATCACCTTTGACTAAACATACATGATACGAATCATGTAAAAAATGGTATTAAAGATATTTAAATTAGAAGTCACCTCAACATTCCTTACTATCTCATGACTAAATATACTATACATATAAATGTGTGGTAAGAGAGAAAGAGAGAAACGAAGAGAGGCAAATTCAGCTACTTATGAAGTGATATGAGGATGCAAACAAGTTTTATTTTCTAAATTATTAAACAGAAAGGAATTAAGCATTAACTCAGTGTAGAATTGACAACATTCTGTGAACTCCCCAGAGACATCATGCAACAATTTATTCAGAACTGGGCACTGAGTGGACCGGGTACATCCTCTTTTGCACCCTCACCTGCTCTGCTCCTCTCTAACCAGCATTTCTGTCAATCAGACTTTTTATAGAATTTGCAAATGGACCATTGCATCAAGTCTACACACAGTGTGAACATAAGGACTGGGTTCTGATTATTTGGGGATGATTTGAGGTCTGGCTGAGAGACTTTGAGAATGTGATCCTTTTGGCTATAGGTCTAATTTCCATTCTGGAATCTTGTCTACTTTCTTATTTAGCTAATATGGTCTATTTATTGGAGAGGTGCCTTCGATCATGAATAGCTATATCTCCTCAGAGGTTTCAAAGGTCTCAGGGAATAAACATGGGATTCAACTTAAGAGTCAACCTAAGAAACTGCCACTTTAGCTCAGTTAGTCAGTTCAGTCACTCAGTCGTGTCCAACTCTTTGCAACCCCATGAATTGCAGCACACCAGGCCTCCCTGTCCATCACCAAATCCCGGAGTTCACTCAAACTCATGTCCATCGAGTTGGTGATGTTATCCAGCCATCTCACCCTCTGTCATCCCCTTCTCCTCCTGCCTCCAATCCCTCCCAGCATCAGGGTCTTTTCTAATGAGTCACCTCTTTGCATGAGGTGGCCAAAGTATTGGAGTTTCAGCTTCAGCATCAGTCCTTCCAAAGAACACCCTGGGCTGATATCCTTTAGGATGGACTGCTCGGATCTCCTTGCATTCCAAGGGACTCTCAAGAGTCTTCTCCAACACCACAGTTCAAAGGCTTCAATTCTTCAGTGCTCAGCTTTTCTCACAATCCAACTCTCACATCCATACATGACCACTGGAAAAACCATAGCCTTGACTAGACAGACCTTTGTTGGCAAAGTAATGTCTCTGCTTTTGAATATGCTATCTAGATTGGTCATAACTTTTCTTTCAAGGAGTAAGCGTCCTTTAATTTCATGGCTGCGATCACCATCTGCATTGATTTTGGAGCCCCAAAAAATAAAGTCTGACACGGTTTCCACTGTTTCCCCATCTATTTCCCATGAAGTGATGGGACCAGATGCCATGATCTTAGTTTTCTGAATGTAGAGCTTTAAGCCAACTTTTTCACTCTCCTCTTTACATTCATCAAGAGGCTTTTATTTTAGCTCAAACAGGATCACATGACAGTTTCATAACTTCCAATCTATAAACTGCAAAGTAGGAAAATACAGAATTCTTGAAGTTTTCTTCTAGGTTTTGTGGTCCATTTGCCAACATTCAAAATTCATGGGATTCAGAACAGCATCTTTCAGAACCCCCCTGAAAGCCTAATGAGCTCTGGTCAGTGCACCCTGAGCAAAATATTAGGACCATCGGCCAAAATCCTTTTTTTTTTTTTTTGGTTTAATAGCCATAAATGTTTTAAATAAATACTGAACATGTTTACTTGTTTAGAATACCATCTCTTGTAGAGGTGTTACAACAACTTGAATTTTCAGTGATGCTTTTCAGATTGCTATCATTGTTTTTATTTTAGCAGTAAAATAAGACATTAAATCAGTTAAAATTGCTGAGAAAAGCTTTATCTGTCTAATTGTAACCAGAATGATCTACTTTTAACAGTCTAACATCTCCAGAACAGTGCCTGGAAACAAGAGCCATTTGATATATACTTATGAATACTGGTCTGCTATTCAGAATTATTAAAAAAGAATTTATACTTGAACATTATGCAAGTGACTCAGAGGTTCTGGGCTCACTTTGTCTGTAGGAAATATACATTAAGTAGACTCCCCACTTCACCTCTACCACCTACGCTTCTAGTTTGTTGTCTTGCTCCTGCTCAGTCACTTCAGTCTTAGCAGGTATTAAGAAGCTTTCTAATTATTTCTTTTGGCTTCCTTTTTTAAAAAGAGGATGTTAAGTCTTTAAAATTCTTTATAGTCAAACGAATGGCCTCACCATTTAATTTTTTTTATGGATATTATTCATACATTTGTTTGCTTTTAAACACCTTAAATAAAGATCACCCTTTAGCATAATTCAATAGTCCGAAAATATTTGTTGAAAAAAGTGACTTTAGATTAAAAATATAGTTTGTGATGTTCAAATAGAGAAAATATATCAATTTAACATAATGTGAACTTGCTGTTTTAACACTTAATATTAATTGTAACTTGAGGATACAGACATACATACAGGATATACATTCTCCAAAAAAATGTTTATTCTAATGACAAGCAGTATTCTGAGTTGTAATAGGAGTATATACACAGATTTATTGTATAAAAACCTACTTAGTAAGAATATTGTTAAAATGTGTTATTTCAATATAAACAAGATATTTTCAGGAAGCAAAGCAAAATGTGGGCTTCCCTGGTGAGTCAGTGATAAAGAACCCATCTACCAGTGCAGGAGATGTGGGTTTGATCCCTGGGTCGGAAGATCTCCTGGAGAAGGAAATGACAATCCATTTCAACATTCTTGCCTGGGTAATCTTTTGGACGGAGGTACCTAGCAGGCTACAGTCCATGGGGTCACAAAAGAGTCAGACATGACTTAGCAACTAAACAAAAGCAAAATGTCCTTTATAAAATAAGAACCAATATGCATTGTTTGAACTGTGGATTAGCATGATGCTTTATTTCTTCACTGTTATGATGCTACCTTCATTTCCTAATCACTTATTTATTTTTGAATTTATAAGAAAATATCTTGGGAATTTTATTCCTATTTATTTAAAGTCTTGGAAGACAAGAATCTAAGTTTTACTTACCAAATTTGAGTCGGTAAACAATGCTTCTCCAGTTACCCAAGTTGTTGACATGTTTGTTTTCTTAGCTCAGAAACAGTTCTCTTTCACACATTGATAAAATTTGTCATTGTAATGAAAGGTATGCACCTAAATTAATCAGGAAAATGTTCAATGGAGGCAAAAGCTTCACAATATATTTAAAAATTATTTGCTGTTATTCATGATCTGTATAATACTGCATTAATTTGTTGAAAACAAACAAGCATGTCAAGCTTTGGAAATGCTTAAAGATACCAAAATTTTCTATGTAAAGATATCTAGAGCTTTCATACATTGTTTCTGACACTGAAAGAATGGTATATGCATGTAGTTTATGACCTTGACTTTAGTGCTAATGATATGTGATAGAGGTATTCTGCTATATAACTCAAACTGCTTATTAATAACAGTCTGCTTGATACTACTTTAATTTGGTTTCCTTGAAATACTCATATTTCAATTGCATTTATTATAAATAAGTACTATGGAATATATACTTATGCACCTATCATAAAATTCTTGGATGATATAGTGATCTAGGGCCTCAAAGTTTGAGGCACCACCCCGACCTTGGTTTTCTAATACATTAAGGTGACTTGCATATGCATTTAAGCTTAAGAAGCACAGACATCAAACTCAATAGCAAAAGACTTAAACCTGACTCTAAGACAAGAACAAGACACTCTCAATACTTCTATTTAGTATAGGATTGAAAGTCCTAGACAAAACAATCAAAAAAGAGAAATAAAAGGCTTCAAAATTGGAAAAGAAGTTAAATTAGCTCTATGTGCTGATGACTTTATATATAGAAAATCCCAAGAACACAAGAAAACCTGTTAGATCTAATTAATAAACTCGGCAAGATTTCAGGATACAAAATTAACATACAAAGATCAACAGTGCTTCCATATACTAATGACTTATTGGGAAAAGAAATAAAGTGATCTCATTTACAATAGCATCAAACTAATAAAAAATATTTAGGGATAAATTTAACCAAAAGGAGAATGATCTACAAGAATTTAAAACTACAAGATATTGAAAGAAATTGAAGACATAAATAAAAAGGTACCTGTGTCTGTGGGCTGAAAGAATATTTGTAAAATATCCATACTACTCAAATTCATCTATAGATTCCATATAATCCCTATCAAAATTCCAATGGCTTTTTAGAAACAGAAGTAGAAAAAACAATTTTAAAATTGATATGGGACCACAGAAGGTTTTGAATACCCAAAGCACTGTCTAAAAAAAAAAAACCAAAGTGGAAGGCATCACATTTCTGATTTCAAACTCTACTATAAAGCTATAATAATCAAAGCACAGAACTACCATATGATCCAACAATTCCACTTCTGAGACTAGATCCAAAGGAAGTAAAAACACTAACTCAGAAAGATATCTTCACCCCCATGTTCACAGCAGCATTATTTACAATAGCCAAGACAAGGAAACAAATGCCCACTGATAGATGACTGGATAAATGTGTAAGATTTTATGTATACATATCTACATGACTGAAAAAATTTTCCAATATATACATATATTTTCAGACATAAAAAATAGAAATTCTTTCATTTGCAACCACACGGATGGACTGTGAAGGTACTATGCTAAGTAAACAAAGTCAGACAATGATAAATGCAGTTTGATATAGGAATTTTTTTTAAGCAAATTCATAGTAAAAGATCAGATTTGTGGTTATCAGAAGGGAGTGGAGAAGGGGAAATGTATGAAGGTTGTTGAAAGGTATGAACTTAAAAGGTGGATAAATACTTAGGATATAGTATACAACACGGCTACTACAGTTAACACTGCTATATGGTATATTTGAAAGTTGAAAGTATAAAGAGTTCCCATCGAAAGCAAATACACTTTTCTTTTTTGTACCTGTGAGAAGATGGATGTTTATTTATCATGGGAATCATTTCATAGTACATTTAAATCAAATCATTCTACTATACACCTCAGACTTATGGTGCTATACATCAATTTTATCCCAATAAAACTTAAAAATAAGTAGCTTGAGAAGCACTGACTTAGAACCTGGGCTCTGGAGTCAGACTTGGATTTCTAAACTCCAGTTTCCTCATTTGTAAAGGAAGACTAATGATATGTTCCAGTTTTTCTCCTGTTTTGGAGATTGAATGAGATTACATGGACAAATCGATATAGCATGACTGAGTGCTTGAAGACAGCAGTCAGTGCAGAGTAGCATTTGTATTGGTTCTTGGTAGGCTGGGTAGCATGACAGCCTCACAGGCCTGCAGGACAAATGTGCTTTAATTATTCAGGAGTCCATAAGTATTGAAAAAAGACTCAATCGATAGTATCTATGTTCTAGGCATTGATCAATGACCACTCACAGATGAAACAAATTTTCTATTTTATCCTATTCACCTCTTGAAAATGAAAATATTTGCATATTCTCTAAATTTGGCCTTCAGGAATCTAAACCTGTTTTATATAGACTCTTAGCCTTTGTTCTCTTCATTTTGATAATCTATGTTACTAAATATGTTTTATCTGTCATATTTTCTTTGATTTAATTGAGGGTAAATCAAAGCAGTACTGTGCAAAATGCACTGTTTAAACCAATATAAGAAAACACTTTCCATCATTCTATTGTTGGGCTCTACAGGATGTGGCAGAAAAAAAAATGATGCACACATTCATTAAATTAATACTTTCTGCATATCTACCATGTTCCAAGCACTTATGTAAACAATGCAGCTATAATATGGAATAAAACCATGAAATATCTGCCCACACACTGGCTACATTCTAGTGTGAGAGTTGACATGCTATGATCTGGCTAAATCTAATAAATTATATAGATATAATCTCACATATAATCTTGCAGAGATGATTTTATATATGCATCCTAGCTTACACCTTCTTCAGATTTTTTTTATTATTCATTGTTAAACTTTAGAAGCACTGTTTGGTTATAAGATTAGAAGTAGACCATGTCTATTGGTTAAATTGATAGTGTAAAATATAGCACACAGTAAGTCATGCAGTCTTTTTGCCACTTTTTTTCTCTTATGCCTATCTTTATAGGCCATAATCTAATCTGATAAAAGGGCAGTCTAGGATGGTATCAAATTCTTCTGAGTATCTATAAAAAAGACTCACTTAATATTATGATTCTTGTCTTTACCACTTTGTAGCTTTTTAACTGTAAAAAATTTAGTTGTCTTAGACTTTGTGTCAATTTTTTTTATCATGTGTCTCTAAAATTGAGGAAATAGTACTTATTATGACTTTTGAGAGTATTAAATGACAATACATGTATAGTACTTAGAGTATCTATAATACTGACACAAAATAAATATTGCTTAAAATTGTTAATATATATAATGGTAGTGAGAAAGATGAATGTTCTACTGACCTGTATTTTTCAAATTTCATCATATTTCACATCATACATTGACTTATACTTTATTAGTTCTATAAAATGATCCTACTCTGTATGTGGACTCAATCTGATAAATGATACTGCTTTATGTACAGGTTATTCATCATTCACATACGTACATACTCAATTGATTTCTTGTTCTTTCACAGACCCTCTTCCAGAGTACTAGTTCTACCAGTAAATTCACGGGGAGGAGGTGTGGATTAAATAACATACAAAGTTAAATAGAATAGTCTGTAGCAAAAGGCAAGTGTCGAATAAACTTGACACCTTTAAAATTTGGTATAATTTTAAAGCATAACTGAATGATGTAAAATAAGCAAAATGCTGTCAATGTAATTTAGTTAGTAATCTTAAATTTTCACAATCACTCAATATTCTCTGAATCCAAGGATTATATAATTGTTTTGCAAGTCAATCCTAAAGGAAATCAGTCCTAAATATTCATTGGAAGGACTGATGCTGAAGCTGAAACCAAAGTTTGGCCACCTGATGCAAAGAACTGACTCATTTGAAAAGACCCTGATTCTGGGAAAGATTGAGGGCAGGAGAAGAAGGGGGCAACAGAGAATAAGATGATTAGATGACATCACTGACTCGATGGACATGAGTTTGAGCAAGCTTCAGAAGTTGGGGATGCACACAGAAGCCGGGCATGCTGCAGTCCAGGGGGTCACAAAGAGTCAGACATGACTGAACGACTGAAACTGAACTGAAATCATAAATAAAAGTGAAAAGTTAGTAAATAGAAATTAAAAACTGAAAAAGAAATATGACAAACAATTGTATCAATTGTCAATTAAATGATTTAGGTAGAAATACTATCACTATAGCAGTTAACAAGCAGGAGTGAAAGTGTTATTCATTCAGTCATGTCTGACTCAGCAACCCCATGGGCTGTAGCCTGCCAGGTCCCTCTGTCCATGGGATTTCCCAGACAAGAGTACTGGAGTGGGTAGCCATTCCCTTCTCCAGAGATCTTCCCAACCAGGGATCGAAACCGGGTCTCCTACATTGCAGGCAGATTCTTTACCTTCTGAGCTACTAAAGAAGCTGCAAGATTACTCTAAGAAAGACAACTAAAGGTAATTCTGAGAAAGTTGGATAAGGTCATATTATTCATTGTCTTGAATGCCCTATAACAATTTGGATTTTAACCTCAGGTAAAATGGCATCACTGAAAGTGTATAGATTTGGAGATAACATTAATAAATTGCCTTTTAAGCACCATCAAAGGTCAAGTGAGAAATGTCTCTTATTTTCTAAGTTTTCCATTCTTGCTTTATTCTGGGGTGAAACATACTTTATTTCTCTGGAATTGAATATACAACTTATTAATTTTTGAGGTATTTACTATCCTCTAGATACAGAATGCCTTGGTGTGACTCTTGATTGAACC
>SJYQ01004372.1:248781-288432 GCA_006410935.1 Redunca redunca | reverse complement strand
AAATAATTTAAGTGTTTCTTAAAAGGCTTATATCTTGGATACAAGGATATATATTACTTATTTGAGATTAAAGGATATCCTAAAGTGTCCATGAAATAACCACTGAGTGGTATTTTATATTTTATAGTATTAATAGTTTGTAAAATCCATCAATTATATAATTTAATCTTTATCTAGAAAGCTTCCTGAATGGACTTATTTGAAATATTTGTGTCAGATCTACTGGATCTTCTATGTGGGAGTGACTATCACTTTTAAAAACAACACTTTGGCTCTTTTCTATAACCTTTCCTGGGTTAATCCAGGGTGATAACTGTCATAATTTTAATGTACGTTATCAATATTTCATTTAGAATTTTCATCTCTAGTTAATAGGGCAATGACCTTACTTTATTATAATATCCTTATGTAGCATTAGAAATACTATCACGTAAAATTAAAATGACAGTGGCTTAGTTTGTGTCTCTCTGCCCAAAAAAAGCCTGAAGATATAGGTTTAGGTAGTATATTTGGGAAGTTATCCAAGAGTATGGGGAGAGAGAGAAGGAAAAGCAAAGCAAACAAACCAAAAAAGAAAGTTTTGTTTTAAAGCTACTGCTGTGGGAATTAGGGACCTTTACTCAAGACCCCTGAGAGGTATATAGGATGTCTTCCAGAAATATCTGTAATACAGTCAAGTGGAGGGTCTGCCAGATCCCTTCTCTGGTGGATCAAATTTTGACTTCAACAGTGTTAAGTACCACACTTGCAGGCTTCATTTGCCTCAGAATCAGGGTTCCAGCAGACATCTACTTCTTAGGTGTAAGTCTGAGGCTAGAAAGCATAAAGTTGGCTGGCAAGGGAAGAGCTGATGGGTCTGAGTTTGAATATTTGCCACAGATACTAGAAGTGGGCTGAATGGAAGGGATGGGGATACCAAAAATCTTTGCTATCATCTGCTCCTTTTCTACTCTGATCCACTTGTGTTCACTCTGGTGTATTTTGTCACTGAGTCTTTAAGCCTGAAGCCTGAATATGTATTAAAGCCAAAATGCAAGTCCCTTTGTAACAAGCTACAGTCAATACTTCTGCAACTGACAATAGTTAATTAAGCCTACTAATTATATCAGTCATTTTTTTCTGCTACCCTTTTTAGACTTCACCATCACTGGCACTTCTGTTTGTCCAGCTAACATTCCATATTGAGGTTGTCTTGATCTTCAGCCCCGGTGTCTAAACCCTCTCTGATCAATCCATGGTTTCTGTAATTGCCTATCCATCATTACCACCAGATACAAAAGCATCAGAAGCTGCTCCAGACTTTCCTTACTAAAACAGAGTATAAAGGTATTTACAAAGTAAAACAAAATGTCTATATTACCAGAAAATTAGTATTGTGAATATATATGCTAAATATACTATTTTCTAATGATTCTACTTAAAGTATCATGAGAAAGTTGTTATTGTTTAGGTAACATTTAGAGAGCAATGCTATTGTTTTCTAAACTTGTTTAGAAAACAGATTTAATGTCTGCTTATTATTTGTGGTTCATACAGTTTAATGACTTGAAAATATTCTTAGATATTTAAACAATTTTTATTATATACATTTTGTTAGTGTTTAATATTTATTAAAATGTTTTATCATAGAAGTACTAGGTCAAAGAGACATTATATGATTTCTAATACATACTGTTTATTGCAAATACACATTCTTCAAGGTTTTATGAAAGACCTCTTGATATTTGAGTTCTTCAAAGTATAACATAATAAAGTTGATAAGTTAGAGCAAAGAAAAGTAGTACACACTGTGAACATTTTAAAATGAGCCAGTTTCCTTATGGAAACTTGCAGTATATAAAATAAGCCAGCTTTTTCTTTCTTTTCAGAGTAGGAGGTGGACACAAACCTCAGTTTGGACAACTAGTAAGAACTTACTCTAGTCAGTCCCTGACAGCACCAGCTTGAATCTTTGTTAATGAACATTAATGCATTAACCTGGTATTAAGGTTTATTTGATTCCTTTCTGGAGGAGGGAGAGGCTACCCACTCCAGTATTCTGGTCTGGAGAATTCCATGGACTACAGTCCATGGGGTTGCAAAGAGTCAGACATGAATGAATGACTTCCACCTATTCCTTTACCGCTTTCCATGATTTTCATGTAAAAGAAAACAGAATGATAAGAATTTTACAATCGCTCGCCTTATTAAATTTCCAGGTTTAAAAGTTATTTCCTGTTATTTTTTTAAGTTTAGGTCCATTTTATGGATGAAAACAAAACATTACAAAGAAAACAAAGTACTGATAATGGAGAAGCCTCTTAGAATGGTCAGTGTTCCAGTTTGCGTCCTTTGTAATTTACTAGCTAAGATAATGCCTATTACATATTCAAATAAATCATGACAAAAATAAGTGACTCAAATGTTTCCAAATATTTTTACTTATTTTTTACCACTTTATTGGAGCATGTTGGAATTTTAGAGGCACACACACCACAAAAACAGAAATACTTCTGTTGTCAGTCTAAATTTTAATACTACTTTGAAAAATGTCCCCCTTGACATAATGTTTCAACCAATAACAATTTAAGATAAATCTTCCTAGTACTTCTCAAAATAGCTAATGGCTCCTTTCTGTCTCTCAGTAAATCAATACATATTGTCGTGTGTAAGACATAAGGCATTTAAAAAAGTGCTTTCCCAGTATTTAAGAAAAATTGTTAAGAAAAAGTTTAAAAGACATACCTATTTTTATGAAGCTGGATAAATGCTGAAGTAAGACTAAAAATATGATCTCATCTTCCATATTTTCCAGAAAACTGTTAAATTTCAAAGGAATACTGTGGTACAGCTATTACAAATATGCTTGCCCTTAGGTGCTGTCGTGTCCCACTCTTTGTGACCCCATGGATCATAGCATGTCAGGCTCCTCTGTCCATGGGATTTTCCTGGCATGAATACTGGAGTGGGTTGCCATTTCCTTCTCTAGGGGACCTTCCTAACCCAGGGATCACACCTGCGTCTCCTGTGTCTCCTGCATTGCAGGAGAATTCTTTACCCACTGAGCCATCAGGGAAGCAGTTTTTTAAAAACAAATCATGCTTGAGACAATCTATAGGGCATAAAAATTACTTCTCTCAGATTTTCTGAAATTTTAAGCACACCACATGTTTATCAGAAAAGTTATACTTACTAAGTTTAAAATTCACTGGCAGTTTTCTCATTTGAAGGTTGATTACTGTAAGCTCAATTTTACTGAAGATCTTTATAAAAAATCATGTCAGTCATATTTTACATATTTCAAATCTACTGGTGATGAGAGTAATTTTACATGTTTTTAAGGATTAATATGACAAATTCCATGAAGACTGTAATGAAGTATTAACCTTCAAAATACTTTAAATCTTCTAATTAACAGATATTCTAAAGGCCATTAATATTCCTTTTTCTTGACTTCTAGGAAGCAATAGAAACTACCCCTTAGCTCTCTTCTCCAATATCCAAGTGTCCAAATACAAATTTTCCTCAACTACAGGGGTCAGACTATGGCTCTCAAGTCGTATGTACCCTTCTGTTTTATAAAGAAAGTTTTATTGAAAGCCAACCGTGTCCTTTTATGTACTGTAAATGGCCATTTTAGTGATACCACCGTAGAGCGGAAAACCTGAGACAGGACACATGGCTTGAAAAGCAAAATATGTTTACTCTTCATCCTCTTATAGAAAAAGTTCATGACCACTGAATTTTACTATATAGGACAGGGAACTCTGCTCCATATTCTGCAATAACCTAAATGGGAAAGTAATTTGAAAAAGAAAAGATACATGTATATGTATAACTGAATCTCTCCTGTACACCTGAAGTTAACACAACATAGGGATTGAACCTGGGTCTCCTGCACTGCAGGCAGATTCTTTACTTTTGAGCCACCAGGGAAGCCCCAATCAATTAAATACTCCAATATAAAAACTGAAGAAAAACAGTAGATTAACTACTGAGTTTCTGAAAACCACTGTTTTACAGCTTCTGATTGAAAGAACCAGTGAATTATATCCAGACACTGAGATTTACTGCAGTTTCCTGGTAAGCCTGAGGGACCATCTTCATTGATACTTCAAAATAAGGAATCATTATTGACTGCTTTCCTAATGGCTGTTTAACCCCCTGATCTATATACTCAAATATCTAGAACATAGCAAATATATAGACTATATAGAGTAGCTTCTATTCTCCTAAACTGATTTTTAGTAACAGCCCTGTGACTAGGAAAAAAGAAATGCAGAAATGAAAACTGGAAGTCATTCACTGATTTGATTAGATTTGAAGCTAATCATGACTTCACAACCAGTACAAGATAGGTCACTGTGGGGTTCGTGGTTTGTAACAGCAAACAGTAATTAAATGATCACTCAATGTTGCCTGAGCACAAATGCATAAAGAAATGATTTGGGAGGCTAAGCGACTACTGAAATAGTGTAATGGGCATAAAACATTCAAGACTATTGCATGGTGTGGGCCTTCTATAGTAGAACTTGAACAAATGACAATATCTGGGCTTTAAATTCCTAGTTCCATTCACAAGTAGGAAACTCAAGAATGTCTGTGATTGACAAAAGTTTTATTTTATATGGCTAAGGTTCAACAATTTTTAAAAAACAAAATAAGGTTATTTTTGAGGTGGCTGAATTGCAACACAGCTGCAGCTTTGTCAGTTGTCTACTTTAGCATTAATGTGTTATTGAGGAAACAGTGGACTCATATGAATTGGAAGCAAGCAGTTGAGGCATATTCCAATGAATCTGAGTACTCTGAACCTTCAAACATGGATGAGCTATCACTGCCTACAGAAACAATCTCTCCCCTTCCAAGGAAGTTGGCCATCCCTTTGCCAGAGTACTGGATGATGGCTTCTTGACTTAGTTGATGCTCATTGTTAAATACCCACATGAGCTCTTCTTCCTTTTTAAGGTGCTTAGCTAAACTCAGAGATCAAGCTGTTTTGAGATACACATCTATCTAGGAGGATATTCATACACCCAAGACGCAAGGTTTTGCTATTACATATCAGCAGAAACTGTTGTGTGTGATGAATGTGGGAATGGATTTTATGGGAACTAGACTAAAGAAGAAGGGTCATAATGTATAGCAGCATTTGGCCCAGTCCTACTGGCACACAAAACAGAATTCTGGACTCACTTTAGCTCAAGTACTGGAAGTGGCTTCTAAAGTGCTTGCTTGACTGAAACCGCTTCTCATTAGTGAACTATCTTCGAAGTTGAAGGTAACAGGAGGTAGTACAATGTAGAGTCAGGAATCAAAAATCTCAAGAAAACAGAACTATCTTGATTTACTAAAGAACTAACTTGATTTACTAAAGATGTGCTTAAATAATTATGTTTCCTATAACACTGAGAGGACACTCTCTCCATCAAGATCCTGAACAATATATTAGAAATGAGAACATCAGGATGCTTAAATCTCTCATGTGTGACTACCCTCCTGAAGCCAAGGATGACTACTGGAAAAGTCAGCTTTGAAAGTCTTCCAGAATTCAACCTTGGTAATAGGATCCTAGTACTGTAGAGACCAAGGGGTGACACTTAGTAGTCATGGTTACCACAGTGGGCCAAGGGGCTGCAGCAGTAATCACACAAAACTGATCACACTGCTGTTCTGTTGTGGTGGTTGATCATGGTCCCTCTGAGCGACAGTTAATTAGGAATCTAAACTTCCTGACTGATCAGTCTAAGTAGAAAAATTATTCAGTCTTGAATTGCAAAGACTCATATTCCTGATATGTGAACTCCTGAATATCAAAAGATATCAATATAAAGTGGCAAAATGTATTTATAGACAGTTCACAGCAAAAGAAATACATTTACAAATTGCCTTGTAGATTACAAATCACCAACTGTCTTTTAGAGCTATAAGGGTTTCATAGTATTTTATTTCAATTATAAATCAGAATTACATTCAACCAATTTTATGATTTTTCACATATTGATCAGTAGTTTGATGAAATTCTAGAAATAGTAGACTATATTCACAATTCAAATTATGCTTGCATTCATCTGTATGGAAATATTTGTTCTAATAATGAGTTCTACTTAACTGAAATCATGTTGCTCCTTGGAGTTATAGAACTTAGAAGTCAGGGTGAAGACAGCAATCAATAAGTCATTGCTTCTCTAATAAGTAATTTTCAGTCAATCATGTTGAAGTTTTTTTTTTTTTCCCGCTGCGCTGGGTCTTTGCTGCTGTGTGAGCTTTTCTCGAGTTGCAGGGTTACTCTTCATTGCAGTGTGCAGCTCTCTCATTGTGGTGGCTTCTCTTGTGGCAGCACAGACTCTAGGATGTGCTGGCTTCAGTAGTGGCTGTGCATGGGCTCAAAAATTGCGGTCCCTGGACTCGAGAGCACAGGCTCAGTAGTTGCAGCACGTGGGCTTAGTCGCTCTGGGGCATGTGGAATTTTCCTGGATGAGGGACAAACTCCTGTCTCCGGCATTGGCTGGTGGATTGCTTACCACTGAGCCACCAGGGAAGCCCAGCTTGAATTGTTAAGGGAAGCCCAGTGATAACTTTACCCATGTTTGGAAGAAATAATGCAACAAGAGTGGTATAAGGAGGCCAACATACCATGAATACTCAAGAATGGGACAGAAAGTATAGTAACCTGTGCAAAAGTGACTGAATTTCAGAATCAGAGACTCAACTATCTAGTTCTAATGTGGTTGTGACTGCAACATGCCTCTTCACATGGAAAGGAGCCTGATCCTAGACCTATAGAAAGGAAGACAGTGGGCTAAAGAAGAATCCTAGATGAATCCTAGAGGCAGTCCGACTCTTTGTGACCCCATGAACTGCAGCCCACCAGCCTCTTCTGTCCATGGGATTTTTCAGGCAAAAATTCTGGAGCAGCTTGCCATTTCCTCCTCCAGGGGATCTTCCCAAACCAAGAATCAATCCCACATCTCCTGTATTTGCAGCAGATTCTTTACCACTGAGCTACCTGGGAAGCCGCTTGCTTCTGCCTTCTAAATTTATTACTGAAATAAGTCACTTTTGGAGAAATGTCTATTAAGATCTCCTGCTCAGTTTTTGATTGGCTCATTTTTTTGTGTTGAGTGGTATGTGTTCTTTGTATATTTTAGATATTAATCCCTTGCTAATGGCTGTCATCAAAAGTCTGCAAAAAATAAATGCTGGAGTGGGTGGGGAAAAATCCTCCTACGTCATTGGTGGGAATGTAAATTGGTGCAACCACTTTGTAAAACAGGATGGAAGTTCCTTAAAAAAAACCTTAAAAATAGAACTACCACATGGCCCAGTTGGGTCATATTGGGTCATATAACCATTTTCTGGTTCTATATCCAGAAAAACAGCTAAAGTAACACCAGGTAACCTATATTTCAGTTCAGTTCATTTCAGTCGCTCAGTCGTATCCGACTCTTTGAGACCCCATGAATCGCAGCACGCCAGGCCTCCCTGTCCATCACCATCTCCTGGAATTCACTCAGACTCAGGTCCATCATGTCTGTGATGCCATCCAGCCATCTCATCCTGGGTCATCCCCTTCTCCTCCTGCCCCCAATCCCTCCCAGCATTAGAGTCTTTTCCAATGAATCAACTCTTTGCATCAGGTGTCCAAAGTACTGGAGTTTCAACTTCAGCATCATTCCTTCCAAAGAACATCCAGGATTGATCTCCTTCAGAATGGACTGGTTGGATCTCCTTGCAGTCCAAGGGACTCTCAAGAGTCTTCTCCAACACCACAGTTCAAACACATCAGTTCTTCGGTGCTTAGCCTTCTTCACTGTCCAACTCTCACATCCATACATGACCACAGGAAAAACCATAGCCTTGACTAGACGGACCTTAGTCGGCAAAGTAATGTCTCTGCTTTTGAGTATACTATCTAGGTTGGTCATAACTTTTCTTCCAAGGAGTAAGCGTCTTTTAATTTCATGGCTGCAGTCACCATCTGCAGTGATTTTGGAGCCCACAAAAATAAAGTCTGACACTGTTTCTACCGTTTCCCCATCTATTTCCCATGAAGTGATGGGACCGGATGCCATGATCTTTGTTTTCTGCATGTTGAGCTTTAAGCCAACTATTTCGCTCTCCTCTTTCACTTTCATCAAGAGGCTTTTTAGCTCCTCTTCACTTTCTGAGTCCAAATGATGAACTGACCCCATTTTCATCTAAATTAGAAAAGCCAACATCAAATTCCTAGAGGTGCTGCTGCTGCTGCTGCTGCTGCTGCTAAGTCGCTCCAGTTGTGTCCGACTCTGTGTGACCCCATAGACGGCAGCCCACCAGGCTCCTCCGTCCCTGGGATTCTCCAGGCAAGAATACCGGAGTGGCTTGCCACTTCCTTCTGCAGTGCATGCATGCATGCATGCTGAGTCACTTCAGTCGTGTCCTACTCTGTGCAACCCTGTGGACAGCAGTCCACCAAGCTCTTCCATCCACAGGATTCTCTAGGCAAGAATACTGGAGTGGGTTGCCATTTCCTTCTCCAGCACACTGCCCCAAAGACATGGCCGCGTTCAGCAGGAAGAGAGAAAGTCATCTTGTTTCTAATCTTGTGGGATGCCTCTCAGTCTAGGTATGCAGAATTAATTCAAAAAGGAGAGTCTTTGTAAGAAAGTACTTTGGCATAACTCAATATCATTATTTTGGGGGTAAGGAGATCGAGGTATGATAAGCAATATACCCACATCAACTCTCTTTTCTTTCACTAAATGTCATTTTAAACTGTTTCCTTCTTGGAATGTTCATAGATTCATGGACAGGAGCCCCAGCCCCCAGGACTTGAGATACCTACCTCTTTCTCCATCCATGATATCCAAAACATCTTGTTGCTATCACTTAAGGTTTTGTTTCTTGTGCTCAGGAACTGACTTGTCTAGTAAAACAGCCTTCACAATATCTTGGATTAGAACTAATCAGTAAGGTTAAGACCGCTGGAAAGTCACTTGAGGCACTTAAAAAACTAACCCCACGTTCTAAATACAGAGATTCCTATTTAGTTGGATTTGTTTAGTACCTGGGCAGTTCCTTGGGTGATTTTAGTAGGCAAACATGTTTGAAAACCACAGGTTTAGTTTCTTAAAACCTGCCTGCTATTGTCCATCGATTCAAACGCCTGAAAGAATTAACTGGAATGACTTCAACTGGGGGAAAAAAAGTCACCTCTGCATGGATCCCTGAGATGATGTTGCTGCTACTTCTGAAATTGGTTTCTCAGACCAGTGTGGTTCAATATTTCAGCTCCCCAAGGCAATCTTTCTCCCCTCCATTTTTTTTTTTTTTTTTGGTAGCAGCAAGCTTTTTATTTAATGAGCTTTGTTGACTGAAAATAAATGCAAAATGTGAAGAGTTATGTTTTATTTGGGGCAAAATGAGAGCTATATTCAGGAAGAAAGCCTCTCAGTAATTCTGAGGAACTTCTCCAAAGGGGTTGGGATGAGATCAGCACATATGTGATGTTGGAGAAAGGGGTACGCACAGTCAAGAACACATTTTGACTGAAGTGATACTGACCAGGGTTCTTAGCCTTCCAAGAAGAAATTGTCTAGAGGCCAGACAAAAAACTCAGGCAAGGCTTCACTAGGGCCCTGCTGTAGCAGAGAAACAACAATAAGTAGTGAGTTCCCTTGTTTACTGGCTTGGTGATAGGGGGTGAACTTATTCCTTCTATGGGGTGAGTAGAGGGGTATGTCCAGGGGTCAGGTCAATAGAGTGGCTAGGTGGCTTTTCCACACCTCTGGTGGTGTTGAATGCAGGGTGCATGGTCAGTAGCCTGTTTTTGCTCCCAATACCCAGTTTTTGCTCCAGGTTGCCACACATTTTTTTTTAAAATTTTATTACTATTGTTTTTAATTTTCAGCCCCACCTCATGGTATGGGATCTAGTTTCCCAACCAGGAATTGAACCCATGCCCCTTGCATTGGAAGGGAGAGTCTTTTTTTTTTTTAATTTTTATTTTTACTTTATTTTACTTTACAATACTGTATTGGTTTTGCCATACATTGACATGAATCCGCCACGGGTGTATTATGTTCAATACAGGATACAGGATGCTTGGGGTTGCCACACATTTTTAGTTACATTTGTTCAAGACACAGGAAATACAGGTTTTATAAGTGAGTGTATAGGTATCACATTGAACCTTAAAATTAGTCACCGTTTTTTACTCTCAGACTCCATTCTCCTGCCGTGTAATCCATAGTTCACCACAGATTGCTTCTCTGGCTCTAAGGTCTAAAGTTGAAGGGTAGCTGATTTCATGCTTCTCTGCAGGTCTCAAACTAATGGTTTATAGCTAGAACTCCCTAGTGTTGGGTAATAGACATCATCTTGGCAGCCTAGCAACAAGTGGCAAAATATTTTTCTATTTACCTTTCCTAAAAGATCTATGGGCTGTCATATTGCTCCTCTAAGAAAGGTTTCAATTTAGTCTGCACATTAATATTATCTGAAGCACTTTAAGTGTCTCCATGCCAGGTCACACTTCAACCAATTAAGTCAACCTCTGGAAGCTGGAAGAGGTTTCTAAAAGCTCAAATACCCACTAAAGATCTGGAAAGCTGTGGCTACTTATCAAAGCCGAAGATGCTCTTCTGGCCTCAGGCTAAGCCCTCCTGCAGCCTGTGTTTACTTAGAAGGCTACAAGCAGTCAGTACATCACATTATGAAAACAATTCTGTGAGAAAAAAGGAAACCCTATGAGCTTTAGCCAGCTACAGAGTTACACTATTGCCCATGGCAGGCCTAAGGATTTAGTGCAGTAGTTTCCAATCATTGCTATAATGAGTTATCTGAAAATTAGTAGTTTATAACACATTAAACTTATTTGCTTGTAGTTCCAGAGATCAAAATCCAAAATGGGTCTCCCTGGGCTAAAATCAAGGTGTGGGCATGGCTGTGTTCCTTTCGGAAGCTCTATGAGAGAATCTCTTTCATCTTTCAGCTTCCTAAGGCCAACTGCATTTCTTGGCCTGTGTGGTTCCCACCATCTTTAAAACCAGCGATTGCATTACTCTGACCTGTTTCTGGCTTTCAGCCCTTCCTCTTTAGTTTAGAGGGATGCTTGTGATTACTTATATTGGGCCTACCTGTCTAATCCAGGATACTCTCTTCAATGAGATACCACCTCACACCTCTTAGAATGGCTATTACTAAAAAGACAAGAAACAACAAGTGTTGGCAAGGATGTAGAGAAAAAAGAACCATACACTGTAGGTGGGAATGTAAATTGGTGTAGCCATTTACCAATTTGCCTCCATAGAAAACAATATGGAGGTTCTTTTATCTCTTCAATTATTTAAAATTTTTGGACTCTGTGGGAGAGGGAGAGGGTGGGATGATTTGGGAGAATGGCATTGAAACATGTATACTATCATGTAAGAAACGAATCGCCAGTCTATGTTCAATGCAGGATACAGGATGCTTGGGGCTGGTGCACGGGGATGATCCAGAGAGATGATATGGGGTAGGAAGTGGGAGGGGGGTTCAGGATGGGGAACTCATGTACAACCGTGGCTGATTCATGTCAATGTATGGCAAAACCAATACAGTATTGTAAAGCAAAATAAAGTAAAAATAAAAATAAAATATATATATATTACTGTAGTGCACTATGCTTTAGGTTGTTCTATTATTTTATCCTTTGGATATTATCCATCCTGAATGTGGTTCCTACTGACTCATCTCATGGGACATGTTGCTTGATGTGGATATTATCTTTTATTGTAGGTTCATTTTTAATGGCCTACCATTCACCATGCATACATTTGGGGTGTTAGAAAATTAAGAGAAAACAACTGCATTTATTTCTATTAGGATTTCTAACAATATTACTGAAGCAGGGACAGTCATTATATTAATTTCTGGATTTGGTATATTCCTGCCTGGAAAATCCCATCAATGGAGGAGCCTAGTAGGCTACAGTCCATGGGGTCGCAAAGAGTCAGACACCACTGAGCAACTTCACTTTAGCATGTGAGGAGTTAAAATTTGTAGTTCACATTCATGCCTGGAGGAAGCTTGAGATTTATATATAGCATAGAAGACTTTTCCCTATTTTCCAATCAGTCACAGGGAGAGACAAGCTGCATTGTTTTCTTTGAGTCAATAAGTAGAATATTTTAGTTTTCTTTTCTGAGACCACATGCTTTTCAAAATGACAGCGCCAACTTTTGTTTCTTATAGTAGAAACTCAGGTGCCCTGCACAGATTCCCTTTAGCACACCAGGATATCAATTCCCCAGTATGCTGACACCTGATACCTGCCTCTTTTCCAGAAATTGCCTCTGGCTAAGGAGAACCATTCAATCTGAAAATTTATCTACCTACATTGCGGGCTGCAATAGATGACCCACTGAAGCCAGACTGGAAAAGCATAAACACTTATTCTCTGCTATGGGGGAGATTACTCTGCTATGCTTTATGTGCTAGAATTATCACTGTAGTTTGTATCAAGGCTTTCCCTTTCCTAACCTGCTTTATTTGCTCTTTTATAGGATTTTCATTAAGAACTTTGTTGAATAAATATTTGCACATGAATCCCTGACTCCAGCAGTTTCTGGGGAATCCAGAACACAGTCCCATTTCCAAGAAAAATTCTTACTACTCCCTTTCTCTATCTAAAGCTATGGTGGTAGCTAATCAGTAGCTTTTGCAAAATGGGAACTCTTCTTTATTTCAAGCTCAAGATTGTATTTAATTTTATTACTATTGTTACATTTTTATCTAGCTGCTTGAAATAGGCAAGGAGTTTCATATGAATTCATCCTGCCATGCTGCAATTTAAATAATAAAAAAATATAATTCTCTATATCTAACTTCTTTCTTAGTTTCTCTGGATAATATAGTTATACTTGACCTGTGTAGTTCAAATCATCTGTAAGTTAGGATCAAAACTAAAGCCTTCTGTAAAAGTTTTCTTACACTTAGTGTGAATCTTAGAGCATGGATTGGAGTTATTTGACCACATAAATCACTTCAGATTGAGATAAGGGGACAGAAAAAGAAGCATAATTACCTCCGTACTGGTAATGGAAATTAGCACAACTTTTTTGGAAAGCAATTTGGCACTATGTACCATGGATATTAAAAATACTCACACAATTGGGCTCAATTCTACTTCTTTGCTAAGGAAACTTTTTAAGGAAAAAAAATAGAAGGAAAGCATGCATAAAATGGCAATGATATTTAGTGTTACCATAGAGAGTATTAAAAACAACCTGAGTGCTACCCAAAAGATGAGTGTAAAATAAGTATAAAAATGCATAGCTGAAAATGAACCCAACTGAGTTCTCTAAATAATTTATCAGGTTTCAATAAAACTCTGAGTTAGGCAGGCTCTACTCTATACTCAGACACAGAAACAGGTTAAGTGTTTTTTTTTTTTTTTTTTTTTTTGTAATCAACCTGGTAAACAAATTGAATGAAACATTATGGTTGAAGGCAGCCAAAGGCACTTGAGTAAACGACTTTGATCAGCACTATAAAAGTATTGAATTGAACTTTTAGGATCAATAAATGCTGCTATTAATATAGTGTTATAAATATCTTTTGAAATTATTGTTTTCTTTTTCTTCAGATAAATACCAGGGGTAGGTATTTCTGATGGATAGGAATAAAATTTTTTATTTATCCATTAGGTAAGGTATCTGTGATTGTTATTCATCAAATTTTCTAAATCATTACTCTTTTTACGCTAGTTCCCTAACAAGTATCAGTAGAGACATGTAACTTTCTCACACTCTAAATTAGGATTTGTAAAACTGTACTTGTAATTCTGACAATTATTACTTAATAAGCTATTTTGCTAAACTATATATGATAATATTTTTGTCTTCTTTGAGAATTGTTTCTGTTTACATTATTTTCATGAGATTTTCTATGAAAGTAATCATGCCATATGAAAATGGGAATAGTTTAATTGTTTCCAATATTTTTGCCTGTTATATGTTTTATTTGCTTTTCTTACATTATTGCACTGGCGAGGTATTCCAATAAGATGCTCAGTAAAGAGTGGTAACAATGAATATCTTTGACTTGGTTATAATGTTACAGTGAAAACATTCATTCTTTTACTACTAAGAGGACTATTAGCTGCAGTGTTTCCAATGTTCTCCTAATCAATTTCAGGAAATTTCCATCCATTTCTATTCACTGAGAGGTTTTCTAGCATGAGTAAATGTTCAGTTTTGTTAAATGTCAAGTACCCTCTACTGTCTTAAATTACTTGCTATGTTAAATTACACTGAAGGGTTTTTGAACATTAAACCATGCTTATATTTTTTGGATAAACTCCATTGGCATTGATGTATTTTCATTTTCTTATATTGTTGGATCCAGCCAATAATTTGATGGTTTGTATCTTTCTTTGTACATATAATTTTTTATAGTTTGTATAATATTGGCATCATTTCTTAAATTTTTGATATAACTTAGTAAAGCCCTTGGATCTGAAGTTTCTTTTGACTGAATGTTTTCAACTATACTTGGGGTTTCATTAAAAGTTGTAGTATTGTTCAGGTTATCATTTCTTGATTAAGATTTAATGTTTGTGTATTTCAAAGTACTTGGCCAATATATCTAAGTTTTCAAACTTATGGCCATATAATAGTCTGTAATATTCCACTATCACCTTTCAAATGTCACTAAGTCTGTAGTGATGATATAACTGTCATTCAAATACTTGTTTTCAGCATGTTTTCACTTTTTTCTTCATTATTCTAGCTGGAAGTTAAATCAATTGAGCTATGTTTCCACCAATTTCAAAATGAAATAAAGTGTCTATTTATCCATATCCTTTAACAATAAAGCCAGATTGGCAGATGGTTTTGGAAGCCTTAGGTAATTCTCTTGGTCTTTAATTATGAATCTGAAGCTTGAAAGTGTTAATGTGCTACAGTTGATAATTGCATCTTAAAAGAGCACTGTTTTTCCATTTTAATGCCTGATGATTTCAGTTTGCAGAGAATAGAATAATACTTGAAAATACTAATGGCAGTAGAGAACCTGCATTAATTCCATTGAGATAGTTTATGTTCTCCAATCATTTCTGATGAGCCAAGGGGAAATGTAAAATACCTATATTGATGGCAAACAATTTAGCGTTCTGATTATTGTGCTCTGCATTCCACTTACATATTTGCTTTTCAGGGCTAAAATGATACCAGCATTAACTATACAAGAATTTCTGGTAATTAAGTTAAAAATAATTAGTCCATCTCCTATTATCCAATGTGTTAGTATGTATTCTCACTTTTAGGCTGGGGATACAGCACATTTTATCGCTTCTAATACTGTATCTGCATCAGTACACTCTCAATGAAGCTAAGGATATGATAGAAAAAAAAACATGTCCTTGATCCTCAGCGGACAGCAAATATATATGGTTAGAAAACAGTTTCACATACAACAGCAATTTCTCTCTACTGTATTATGTTATTTTATAATCAAACTTAGTCTATGTTTATTTCATATACATGAAAATTCAATAACATGGTAAACCTGTTCTTGAAGGTTTAGCATATCAAAGCCATAATCCTAGAGAAGAGAAGACTCTTCAGAGAAATATATCCAGCCCAATCCACCCACTCATCCAAGCAAAACTTACATCCTCAGGTTTGGTGTTGGTCACATCCTCACACCCTGTCACATAGCCTGTGCTTATTGAATTTTTTTGAACTTAATGGAAGGGATTATCCACCTCTGAAGTCTCCTTCTAATAAGATTACTGTCACATGTATCTGATTTTGAACCTGGCTATCATAAAATGCATCATTCTTTACACTGAACTTAAATTTGCTTCCTCATAACCTTGACCATTCTGTGCTATTTCTGCCTCCTAAAGATGAGCAAAGTCACTCTAATCCCTTTCCAAATCATATACACACATACACAAAATGTATCCAAAAACAGTTACCAAATGACTTCTGTTCTTTCACTCATTGATTCCTCAGATTTTTCTCCAGATACGATGCTTTCAAGACAGCTCATTATTTGACTTTTTTTTCAGTTATACCAGAAGTTTTCATTATTTTTCTTTAGTTGTGATTATATTACTGTTGTTGTATAGTTGCTAAGTTGTGTCTGACTCTTTTGTGACCCCATGGACTGTGGCCCACCAGTCTCCTCTGTCCATAGGATTTCCCAGGCAAGAATATTGGAGTGGGTTTCCATTTCATTCTCCAGGGGATCTTTACAACATAGGGATCAAACCAGCATCTCTTTCACTGGCAGGTGGATTCATTACCACTGAGCAACAAGGGAAGCCCTGTGGTTCTGTCTGTCTGTCTATCTATCTGCAGTAGCCACTCCCAGAGTATTATGGTCAGTTCCTGAAAACTCCTCTGAAAGCATGTTATGAACACACATGGCTATGTGATAAAGTAAAAAGGATAGACAGGATTTAAATGATTTAAAACACTCGTGGTGAATTCATGTCAATGTATGGCAAAACCAATACAGTATTGTAAAGTAAACTAAAGTTAAAATAAAAATTAATTTAAAAAATGATCTTTTATCCAACCCAGAGCAACTTTATTCCAGTGGTTGCATTTTGTAACTCAGCCAGAATCATTTATCACCAAAGACTACAGAGGATGTTTCCTTTAAGCAGTTTCCCCCCAAATTGGAGTCTGTTATGAATTGAATCATGTCCCTTGAAAATAGATATGTTAAAATTTGAACACTGGCACCTGTAAATTTGAACTTAATTGGAAACAGGGTCTTTGCAGATGTAATTGAATTAATGAGCTCATTTTGGAAAGGGGGAGCTAATTTAGCATGACTGGTACTAAGAGGGAAAGTTGGTCACACGCATACAGGGAAAACATGTGAAGACAGAAAAGAAACTGGAGAGAGGCATCTATAGCAAACCCAGGGTTACCAGAAGCTGGAAGAAGTAAGGGAAAAAACCCATATACTCTTAAGAGGAAGCAGGGGTCTGATGACATCTTGATTTCAGATATCTAACCTGAATAACTGGAGAAAATAAATTTCTGTTTCAAGCTACCTGGTGTGTGGTCATTTGCTATGACAGCCCTGGGAAACTAACGTGGAGTCAAAGGTATTACATATTACCAGTAAAACAACTCAATTGCTGTAGTCACTTGGTTTCTTGTCTTTGAAATTAGATTATGTTTTACTCTGATTCTGGCATCTTCTTGAAGTTGCTGCTGCTGCTGCTGCTACTAAGTTGCTTCAGTCGTTTCTGACTCTGTGCGACCCCATAGACGGCAGCCCACCAGGCTCCCCCAGCCCTGGGATTCTCCAGGCAAGAACCCTGGAGTGGGTTGCCATTTCCTTCTCCAATGCATGAAAGTGAAAAGTAAAAGTGAAGTCGCTTAGTCGTGTCTGACTCCTAGCGACCCCATGGACTGCAGCCTTCCAGGCTCCTCTGTCCATGGGATTTTCCAGGCAAGAGTACTGGAGTGAGGTGCCATTGTTCTCGAAGTTACTAAGGACATATTCCAACTGGAGCCTTTCCTCTTTTCTAAATTTGGCCATAAATGGCTGTGTCAAATACTGGGGGCAAGACAAGCTTTCAGAGAATAAATCTGAGTGATGGAAGGCAGAGTTGATACTCAAAAGACAGTGTCTATCTAGGTTACCATCTCTTTGGACTGCCAAACTAGGAAAATAACCATGGTTGATGGTAATTCCATTAATTAGGATTAGCTATCTCTTTCTGGTTTTCTAGGTTATATTTGTTTGTTCACGAGTACTATTAAAAAGGTAGGAAAAAGGACATTGCAAAAAATAATGATTTTTTAAAAATTAGGAGATACTCCTTTGGCCATGGATCACAGGATAGAGGAGAGTAAGGAGACGCTGGAATCAAGGAAATGAACTCTCAGATTGTTGTTGCAAGAATCTAATTGTGTAAAGTGAGAACCATAATCTGTAGGAAAGAAACTATAAGCTATTTAATTTCTAGAGAATAAACTTAGTACTGGAGGATCCATGAAATATTCTCAATGTATTAAGGAAAAAGAGAGAATCTTAACCTTTACTCATAATAAAACATGTACAGTTTTAAAATTTTCAGGTTCATGTGGTTCTGTCTTAAATAAACTTAGTTTTTAAACCTTGCATAAATTAGTGGGAAAAAATAAATTTTTGTAATGCCAATTCATTTTTAACAAGCAAAACAGTGTGTTAGGGGAAAATTAAAACTATGGTTTTTGATGTTGGCAGCTCAGGGTCATTGCCTTAGGCTTACTTCATTCTCCACAGTTTGTTCTTATAGGTGGCTTGATATGCTGCTGTCTGCTCATTCAGCAATTTCAATTAGAGATATAAACAGAACCAAGGTTATTTCTTCTTGTTTTAGAATTGAGAATAATTTTCTTTTCAGAGAAATATAAAACTGCTACTCTCAATTTTATGAGGTTATGTGCATATGACTTAAAAGAATTCCAAAAGTGATGTACTCTATTTATTGCCAAAATATGAAGCTAATTTATATTCATTTATACTGAAAGTAGGACACACTTGACAGCTATTAATCCATACAGTAATTAACATTAGCTTTGCAAGCTGAAGATAATATAAAAAGCTTATGCTGAGATATAAAATGTTTCAATGGATCATAATTAACNTCCAAACCTACAGCAATATTTTAAAAGAAGGTTACAAATTTAGCAACTTTGAAAATAATGTCATAATATATAAAACTGAAATCATTAGTAACTGGTTATTTCCTAAATGAAAGATATTTGCTAATTATTATTGCTAATATTGCTAAAATATTACTCTTGTCTCCAGGATGCTCTTTTCTAATTATTTTAATTGAGGTATTATGAAATAGTGATAATACTGTCTTTGAAAAAGTAACTCTGGTCCCTTTTACTTGTGGCTCCACAGGTGATAATTAGCCAAAGACTGTATTCCTTTCCACCTCAGATAGATAACATCGCCCTGTGTTATAGGACAGATTACATTCCTGGTCTGTTTAACCACATCAAATGAATACCACTCTTTCAAAGAGGAATTTATATAAGGTCATAAACTGTTACTGCAAAACAACTCAAAGTCCTAATGATTAGTAATGAATTTGAGATTTTGCATATATTTTCCTCTTTTTAATCAAACTAATTTTCAAAGTTCTCAATGATCTATTCATAGCTCTTTGACTATCATCACAGCAAGATATTCAACTGTACCTTGGAGTTAATAAATTCCTTAAAGACTCACATGAACATTTGTAGGTCAGGTCAGTTCAGTTGCTCAGTCATCTGACTCTTTGTGACCCCATGGACTACAGCACGCCAGGCCTCCCTGTCCATCACCAACTCCCAGAGTTTACTCAGACTCACATCCATTGAGTTGGTGATGCCATCCAAACATCTCATCCTCTGTCATCTCCTTCTCCTGCAGCCTAAATCTTTCCCAGCATCAGGGTCTTTTTCCAGTGAGTTGGCTTTTGGCATCAGGTGGCCAAAGTATTGAGTTTCAACTTCAGCATCAGTCCTTCCAATAGAACTCAGGACTGATTTCCTTTAGGATGGACTGGTTTGATCTCCTTGCAGTCCAAGGGACTCTCAAAAGTCTTCTCCAACACCACAGTTCAAAAGCATCAATTCTTTGGTGCTCAGCATTCTTCATTTTTAGTCCAACTCTCACATCCATACATGACAACTGGAAAAACCATAGCTTTGACTAGATAGACTTTTGTTGGCAAAGCAATGGTCTGTAGGTCAACAGGCCATTAAATTCGTTTTAGCTTGGAGTAAAGGACTACTGCTAAAAGGACATAATACCTTCTTTGATTCGAATTTATATCCAGAATTAAACAGACATAAACATGCAATCTTCTCAAAAGTAATCTTGCTTGAGTAAAAGTATCTGTGCATCAATTTATTGGTAAAATATTTGTAATGGCATTATTCATACAAATTCAACAAGTGCCAGGATTTATTGGCCATCTCAGTGTGAAATTAAAATCACAAATATACAGACTATGACATTCTTTTACTATTAGCGAGGATTATGTTCCTGGAAATCACAAGAGAATTCATCATTAAAACACGAAAATAAGTTGATTCATTCCATTTAACCATATGAACAAAGAATCTTCCTGTCCAAATTTGGGAACGTGAAAATAAGACATGCTCTCAGGCAGCAGTGTGTCCCCTCAAGGAAACTTTCTTACATAAGTTGAGTACCTTTATTTGGTTCTCTGGTTTAAAGCAACCCTACTGAAATATCTGCCTCTTTCCCATTCCCTCCACAGCTTGGATCTTGATAATCTTCAGTTTGTGGAACCAGTGAACAAGTGAAGTTGCTCAGTTGTGTCTGACTCTTTGCGATCCCATGGACTGTAGCCTACCAGGCTCCATCATCCATGGAATTTTCCAGGCAAGAGTACTGGATGGGTTGCCATTTCCTTCTCCAGGGGACCTTCTCAACCCAGGGATTGAACCCAGGTCTCCCGCATTGCAGGCAGATGCTTTACTGTCTGAGCCACAAGGGAAGCCCTACACTGTGGGAAATAAGCTAAATCTATCCTTTCTCCCATTGATTTTGTCCTTGGGATACACCTACACCTGATTACACATGATTTCCCAAAGGGTCCACATGAACTCTTTCTCATTGATTCAGTCTCCCACCACCCCCCTTCCCAATTATAGTTTCTCACTCTATAAAAGAAGTTCAAACCTCTCGGTCTTTCTTCTAAGGGAAATAGGTATAATATACTTCCAGGAAACAACAAATGTGATTGAGTATAATAAATGGGAAGGAAAACTTTTTACTTTTTTAATAAAATTGAAAGTGCTGGCAAATGAAATTATCACACAATAAAACAGAAAAGTAACTTGTAATGATTGATCACTGATTTCTAGCCTATAAAATAATTCAAATCATTGAATGAAATTATGAAATGCCTTCCGTTCTCACTCAGATAAACATGTTTTCTCAGCACTGGCATTTAAAAACATACGTTGCCATAAAATTTATTATATACTTGACTCCCTGTCATTAAGGAAAACATTTTCAATAATCAGTCATTAGCAAAATTTATAGCTAATAAAGTATATTATTATTAATAAATAATAATTAAAATTAATGGTTGATATAAAAACTCCATCTGGAAATTTTCTTTAAAACTGGAGACTTCCAATCATAGAAATAAAATTTGCATTTCAAGGGTGATATGGAGTATGTATGAAGGGCTATTAATTTTAGGATGTATGATACAGTGGTTAGTCAAGATGCTGCCATAAATTTCTATAGAGGAAACTGAGTGGTAATAGAGATTTTAAACAAAAAAGAAACATGAAATTACTACTTGTTAAAGAAGTGCTTGTTCACTTATTTTTAAACGGATGGTGATTATTATTATCAAATTATCACTGTCATTTTATTACATTGTAGACATGTAAAAGCTAACAGCAATTTTTAAATGGAAATACTATGATAGGTAGGGAATTACATACTTTGCAACTATTAAACTCATGATTAAACTTTTTAGGTGACAGTCTACATTGTTTAACAGTATGTGTGTGTGTATATATATGTATATATATATTTTTTCCATCCTTTTAGTCCCTTTCAAGAAAGATTGCTTGTCAACCACTGTGGTGTTTCACCTATTTGCTCTGTTGGTGAAGGAAGAACAATAATTGCTCTGGATGGCCCATTCTGCCCTCCTTCTGAATCTTCTTCCCTTCCTCATTCCCTTTAGTTCCTCATTGCCTTTTTGTTTTTGCTTTCTTGCACCATAGCCTACTATATATTATAAAAAATAAAATCAGACACATGGAAATTATGAGAATATCTTTTCTGACAAACAGCTATTATGGGATCTACATGAAAGTCTAATTCCACGATAGCTCCAGTATATTTAACCTTATTATGATGTAGAGCACCCGTCTCTTTCCTGACTTTAAGTTGAATTACAAAACCGATTTTAATTTAGTCTTAGGAAATGTCATGAAAGTTGCCAAACCACTCTTTCTCCCTTCTTTAGGGTTTACTAACCATTCCCTATACCTTCAATTTTTTTCTATATTCTATTGAGATATAATTGACATAGAATATTATGTTAGTTTTAGGTGTACAACATAATGATTCAGCATTTGTATGTATTGTGAAATGATTAATTACCACAATAAGTGGAGTTAACATCTATCACTAATTTTTTTTTCTTGTGATGAGAATTTTTAAGATCTATCTATCTTCTTCATTTCAGTTCAGTTCAGTCACTCAGTCGTGTCCGACTGATTTCCTTTAGAATGGACTGGCTGGATCTCCTTGTAGTCCAAGGGACTCTCAAGAGTATTCTCCAACACCACAGTTCAAAAGCATCAATTCTTCGGCGCTCAGCTTTCTTCACAGTCCAACTCTCACATCCATACATGACCACTGGATCTATCTTCTTAGTATCTTTCAAATAGGCAATACAGTCTTATTATTAACTATAGTACCTCCCCAGACATTTATTTTATAACTGAAGTTTGTTCCTTCCACCTCCCTTCAACCATTTTGCCCTCCCCACCCCTTGTCTCTGGCAACCACCAATCTGCTCTCTCTTCTTATGAGTTTGTTCCTTTGTTTTTTAAGATTGCAGTCATAAGGGCAATCATGGTATTTTCCCCTGTCTGAATTATTTGACTCTTCATTGCAAAAGAACAGAGGAGGTTTTTTCTCTCTCTGTTTTCCTCTCTTCCCCTCCCTCTTCCTTTGTGAACAGGACTCAGCATAGGGAATGAATATAGAACCTACACACTTTTTTTTTTTAATCTTTACTGTTTCTTGTTACAATTCAGGGCAAGTTGATTAGCCATTTATTAGTCTGGATTTCTTTAATTATACTAATAAAAGCAGAATGTACAGCAGAGAGTTATTTCCTGGGGTTCTACTTTATTATGAAAATGTGGGCTTTGCGTGGGGGTTGTTGGATTAAATTTAATTATGATGCTGGATTCTGTCCTTAGGCATTTTCTGAACTCTTTAGAAGAAAAGCTTAATGTTAAAATAAAGTCATAAAGGTAGTAATTATTTGTCCTAAAAGCAGATTTGTATCTGTACTTTTGTACTTTATCAGAAGAGATTAGCTTGCCAAGGAGACAATTTGTATGATTATTGTATTTTGAATATGCTTTCCTAACCTGGGTTACTGTATGCAAAGGAGGTGTCAGTAATGAAGCAGTAGATAGGGACCCTTCATATTTATAATCATTGCTTATTATGTAAATTTAGAGCCAATTTAAGGGCCACATTAGGGTAATTCATTTAATAGAACCACTTAATAAGTACAACTTAAATGCCCATTGCCTTGTTTTATAATTAAGATTTAAACTTTAAATGTTGTATTATTGTTTTCACCTTGATNAATAAGTAGAAATAAAAAGTTTTCATTTTTATCAACATTTTAAAATACTTTCATTTTCATGTAGCAGTCAAAATATTGAAAAATAAGAATAGTTAAAAATTTTGAAATAATTATCCTCATCATATTCAACAGAACACTTCATTCTCTGAAGGCTATTATTTTCTGTTTTCATACTATCAGTTGATTTTACTCAATGGAAAAAAAATCAAATAGTATAGAAAACTTTAGTTCTCTTTCATACTTCAAAGGAAAAAACAAACCATAAACTGAGTCTTTTTACTGTTACACTACGCAATAGTGCTAATCTTATTTTTAGTTCTTGTTGGTTGGTTGCTCAGTCGTGTCTGACTCTTAGTAACACCATGGACTGTAACCTGCCAGGCATCTCTGTCCATGGGATTTTCCAGGCAAGAGTATTGAAGTGGGTTAACATTTCCTTCCCCATGGGATTGTCCTGACACAGGGATCAAACCCAGGTTTCCCGCATTGCAGGCAGACTCTTTACCGTCAGAGCCACCAGAGCCCCTTGCAAGTATCAATGGTATAATTATTAATAATCATACTGTTCAGGGCCCTGTGGGGCTCCTAGGCACAGTTCTTCTGTGCACCGCATTTATTTGATTATAGGAAACAGCTTTCATTCAGCTTCTACAACCTTCCCTGAGTTCCAATGGGCAGTTTCAAGTAGTTGTTAACTTAGAAAGAGAGGGGATGAAAGACCAGGGAGAAACAAACAGTCAAGAGCAGCCTCGGGACAAAGTCCCATTTCCCCATCAAAGGATGTGTACATGTGTGCACGCTCAGTCATATCCAACTCTTTGTAACCCCGTGAACTTGTATCCAGCAGGCTTCTCTGTCCATGGGATTATCCAGGCAAGACTAATTGACTAGGTTGCCATTTCCTCTTCTAAAGGATCTCCCTGAATCAGGAATCAAACTTGCGGTTTCTAAATTGGCAGGCAGATTCTTTACCAGTGAGCCACCTGGGAAGTCCTATCAAATGATATGCACAACAATATCTTTGAGCTATTTTGCAGATACTGAAAATCCCTCCAGATGGGAGAAGTTATGTTATGCTACTCATAAGCATGCAGACCCCAGTCCAGTGAAATTTGAAGGCTGATTGATACTGATGATGTTGACTACTACTGACCTCACCACCAATCCGTTAGAAGAATGTCCACAAGTTGATTATGCCTTCTTTTACTATAAAATTTGTCATTATCTTTCGCAACCTGGGACACTTGCTCTTGAGGGCATGACCCCCTGTCTCCTCCTTTGCTTGGCAAAGCAATAAAGCTATTCTTATCTACTTCACCCAAAACTCTGTCTCTGAGATTTGGTTTGGCACCAGTGTACAGTGAAGCTGAGCTTTCAGCATCAGTAATAATGTTTGCCAAGTGTATGAATAAACATTTTGTAGACATTTTTGATGGCTCAGATGATAAAGACTCCACCTGCAGTGTGGGAAACCTGGGTTTGATCCCTGGGTTGGGAAGATCCCCTGCAGAAGGGAACAGCTACCCACTCCAGTATTCTTGCCTTGAGAATTCAATGGACAGAGGAGCCTGGCAGCCTATAGTCCATGGGGTTGAAAAGAGTTGGACACAACTGAACGATTTTTACTGGTACTTGTCATTTGATCCAAACAGTATTTCATGAGTTTGATTCTCTCATACTAAATTTAAGTAAATTTAACATTACACCACATGTAAAAGGGATATTCAAGACATGGAAAAATGCCTGAATGCTCTGAAAAGTAGCTTCCTTGTTTCTATTATAATAATTTGAGTTTTAAAAGTCAAACTTTTAAGGTCATTTATTGATAAATCCAACAATTTAAACATGGGCTGTTTGTAATCTCCTCATATATTGCAATGAACACTAATACGTCCGTCTTGTCAAGGCTATGGTTTTTCCAGTAGTCATGTATGGATGTGACAGTTGGAGTATAAAGAAAGCTGAGTGCTGAAGAATTGATGCTTTTGAACTGTGGTGTTGGAGAAGACTCTTGAGAGTCCCTTGGACTGCAAGGAGATCCAACCAGTCCATCCTAAAGGAGATCAGTCCTGGGTGTTCATCTGAAGGACTGATGTTGAAGCTGAAACTCCAATACTTTGGCCACCTGATGCGAAGAGCTGACTCATTTGAAAAGACCCTGATGCTGGGAAAGGTTGAGGACAGGAGGAGAAGGGGACGACAGAGGATGCGATGGTTGGATGGCATCACCGACTCAATGGACGTGGGTTTGGGTAGACTCTGGCAGTTGGTGATGGACAGGGAGGCCTGGAGTGCTGTGGTTCATGGGTTTGCAAAGAGTCGGACACAACTGAGTGACTGAACTGAACTGAATATGATTCAGATACTCAGGGCTGTAAGACAGACATTTTCCTGTTTTTCTTGCATATTATATTCACAGGACATTTTAAAAAATTATGGGGGGCTTAAATATATAGAAAATTCCTTAATAGAGTCATTATTTCTTCCCTTATTACTCAGTTTGTTTTGTTTGGCAAATGCAAACAGTCTCGAACCTTTTTTTTTCCCTTCAGATCAGAGAGATTTTTAAGGAAAGATGCACTTTTACAACTCTCCTACCCCAAATCCCACAACAATAACCATCATTGCAGCTTGCCTAGGGTTTCTCAGGTGGCACAGGTGGTAAAGAATCCACCTGCCAATGCAGGAGATGCAAGAGACATGGGTTCAATCCCTGGGTCAGGAAGATCCCCTGGAGAAGGAAATGGCAACCCACTCCAGTATCCTTGCCTGGGAAATCCCATGGACAGAGGAGTCTGGTAGGCAGCAGTTCATGGGGGTTGCAAACAGCCAGTCGTGACTGAGCACATATACACACAACAATTGTAATTTATGTGCAGAAATGTCAATATAATTTATCAATAGAATGGAATAAAATTGAATAGAGATTTTTTTTTCTTATAGTCACATTATGATTAAAAAAAAAAAAAACACCTTAATCACTCTGAGAAAAGACGAGCCAAAAATTTTCATGTTCTCCTTATTTTCCTCTGGATACACTGATGAACAGAATTCAAATATCACCTGCACTTTGTCCACCCGATGTCCACAAGCATAGTCCCTGTGGCACAGAGCCAGAATTCTCATTTAATGGCTGAGGGCAGATGACAAATTGTTACTGTAGTCTACTGAGGTTAACATGCCAGGATGTGAGAGAGTGTTAATTCTATTTAATTACATTTTGTAGGGCAGAATTTGGGTGTAAGTTGAAATCCAATTACAAGTTTCTTTCTGTGTTGGGGAAACAAAAGACACATTTTCTTCCTTTTTGTAGTGGAATGCCAGTGAACAAGGTTCTTAAACAAAAGAAGGCTTATCCAGGGGATTAACAGACATTATTAATTTGCCTTCAATACAGGTTAACAGAAAATGGCCCAAAGAGCATGACCAAATCTACTTAATAAAAACAATCTTAAAATAATCTTAAATCTTTAAAAGGAACCATAATAATTTGAGGAATGAGTTCATTTTCCCAGGATACCAATCTACCAATTCACAATCTTTTATAGATTTGGGGAATTTTATTATTTATTTATTCATTTAGTTATTTTATTATTCATTTTTGCTGTTATTATTACTATTACTCATTTGTATCATTATTGTGAATAGGAGATCACCTAGAATGTCAAGTACTGTTGATAATTACCTAGTAAAAATGAAGAAGCAAAGACTGCTGGTGATACAAGAGATGAGACAAAAGAAATACAAAATAATAATTTTAGATATAAAGTCCTTGAGGAGGCCAGAGTGGTGGAATACAGTAGTACGAAAAGTGGGTTGGTCCATTGGTTGGTAGACCTAGGCAGTAGATAAAAGATTTAAGGGTTGGTGTGATATTTGAACTGGTCCTCATAAAACTATCTCACACATCAGATCATATCCTAAATCAATAACAAAATATTATGATTAAAAATGTATGATTGTTCAATAAAAGTACATGCTCTCTGGCTAGGATTTTCACAATATTGAAAAGCAGAACAAGAAAAGAAGGTATCACTGTTGATACATATGTCACTGAATATATGTTTCACTAGGTGAATTTTCATTCATTTTAAAAACTAAATTACTTAATTTTACAATCTAGGTTATAGGTTCTATACATTATTTTAAAACATTACATCATTAGTTTTAATTAAAATATATGTTATTTGAATATTAGTATATTCAGAGATCATGCATCTGAAACTCTTTACACATCCCTCAAATATATTAACCTGATCACTGGAATTTCTCTTTTTTGTTTTTGTTACATGTATTTAAATTTATTTCTTCTATTTTGGTAGAAGGTTTGATGTCTTATAATAGTGCTATTAATCCCTAATTTCTTTTTGTGGTTTTGGGGTTTTTGTAAACACTCCTGACAGTGATTAACCCACAAATAATAACATTCAAGCCATATCTAAAAATTACCATCAAGACACTCAGCTGTTCTCTGTATACTGGCAGAGCTGATACATCTCTGAGCTTTCAAGTTTTCAGTCATTCTAATTAGCTCTATTTATGATATTTTATTTTCCCATTGCAAAGACAAAACATACTTGACTGTTAGTTTAGTGATTAGTAAAAAGTGAATGAGCAGAATCCTGATGCATTCATTCATAAGATCAGCTAAATTTCTGAGGGCTTTTATTTTTATAATCCTTTTGTTCCAGTTAATATGAGAACTTCTATGGCATTCAACTTATCTTCCCCAGATCTGGTATGCTTTCCCTGAAGAGAGTTTTACTAAGTACCTAATAATCCTGAATAGCTATAAAAAAAATGCAATTTAAATGCATTTTTAAATTCTCAGTTTGTTTAGGAGTGGAGAGTTTTCTGACACCATAACTTTCAGGGCTAAAACTGGATAGTCTTGGGTCACCTGAGATGGATGGTCAATGGATACAGTAATTGTGGGTATTAAGTGTCTTAAAGATGTCTTAGTGGTAATAATCTCAATAATTGATGTATTTGAATTTTACTGAAATAATAAAATGTGTTTACAATGTGGAGAAGCTATATCTCTCTCTGTACTGCAGGAGGCAACATGTGATAAGGTTTGGGGTTTGGTTAATATTTTAAAAATTCCATCTAATTGAGGAGTCCTAGCCTTTACCGCAGACTCAATGGACATGAATTTGAGCAAGCTCTAGGAGATGAAGGACAGAGGAGCCTGGCATGCTGCAGTCCATGGGGTTGCAAAGAGTCGGATACAACTTAACAATTGAACAACAAGAAGCCCTTACCAAATAGGGCAGTCAAAATTCCAGAGGTCCCATTCCTTGCACAGTGCCTCTTTTGCTAATAAAATTCTACTTTCTTGGGAAATTTCTGATAAATTTTATAGTTATCATTCTTTGTTTTTTCTTCATAATTTACTACCTATGACTGTATCCGGTCCCATCACTTCATGGGAAATAGATGGGGAAACAGTAGAAACAGTGTCAGACTTTATTTTTGGGGGCTCCAAAATCACTGCAGATGGTGACTGCAGCCATGAAATTAAAAGACGCTTACTCTTTGGAAGAAAAGTTATGGCCAACCTAGATAGTATATCAAAAGCAGAGACATTACTTTGCCGACTAAGGTCCGTCTAGTCAAGGCTATGGTTTTTCCTGTGGTCATGTATGGATGTGAGAGTTGGACTGTGAAGAAGGCTGAGTGCCGAAGAACTGATGCTTTAACTGTGGTGTTGGAGAAGACTCTTGAGAGTCCCTTGGACTGCAAGGAGATCCAACCAGTCCATTCTGAAGGAGATCAACCCTGGGATTTCTTTGGAAGGAATGATGCTAAAGCTGAAGCTCCAGTACTTTGGCCACCTCATGAGATGAGTTGACTCATTGGAAAAGACTCTGATGCTGGGAGGGATTGGGGGCAGGAGGAGAAGGGGACGACCGAGGATGAGATGGCTGGACTGCATCACGGACTTGATGGAGGTGAGTCTGAGTGAACTCCGGGAGATGGCGATGGACAGGGAGGCCTGGCGTGCTGCGATTCATGGGGTCGCAAAGAGTTGGACACGACTGAGTGACTGAACTGGACTGGACTGTATCCCTTACAAGACAGTTTAGTTTTGTTGCTTTTGACATCTATATAAATGCAATGTGGTTATTCTTTTTATGAAGATATCTTACCTACTTTGCATTTCTCATTTCATCAAATTAGTATATTCATTTATTTACCAAATAAACACATTTGTTTTGATTCCTTTTGGGGCTGTTATGAATGCCATAAATATTATTGTTCAAGTATCTTGGAACATGAACACATGGTTTTCACCTAAGCTATGTACCTAGGAATGCAAATATTGAGGCATCATGTTTATACATGTCTAAATTTACTAGGTAAGGCCAGTTTTCCAAAATCTTTTTTATCATTCTCACTCTATCAGTTATAGTAAAATCTCTTTCCTCTACATCTTTGCAAAGCACTTGGTTTTCTTAGGTTTTTTAAATTTTTGCCAGTGGGTTGTATCTCGTCATGATTTAAAATTTTCCATTCTCTGATTTTAATGAAGTTGATCACAAGGAATATTGGCATATCAACTCATTGTCTACCCTTCATTGCCTCTAAATTAGTATCTAGAGTCAGGTCTCAGAGAAGCCCTGATAGAAACAAACAAAATCACAAAGGAAATACTTTACTCACTACATTAATTGTAGGTTCTGGCTAACATGTATTGGAATGATAAAAGGAACACACCAAGGGGTGGATTTTGAGGGTGTTGTACTAGAAGGGTAAGAATAAAAAATGTAAGGCTGACGTAGAAGTGTTCTTCAACTTCTTGGGATTTAAGTCCTAGAAAGATATCTGAGCTGGTCCCAATAGTCTCCTGAAATGCCTTCTTGAATGAAACCCAGTTATTAAACATACTTGGCTGGGAATCAGAGGCTCAGAGAAGTAGAAATATAATGAAGCGATAGAGATATATCAGATGAATGTATTTCACACCAGGCTCCAGAGAAAACTCCCTTATATATATAATAAGCAAAGTGTTGATGGAACACATTTTGTTTTTCTTCTCTATTCACAATGTATTTTTAGGTGATTTCACTACAGACCAATATGGCCTGAGATAGTATCTGTGTGCTGATGAGCTTGTACTTTTAGTCTGGATTTATATACTGAGCTCTAGATTCACATATCCCACTTCCCGTTTGGCATTGTCTGTATGGAGGTCCAGTCATCAACCTCAATTAAATATGATCAAAACAAAGCAGTTGAGTTATCTTCTATAGTCTGTCCCCATCTAGTTAAATGGCACCCCTATGCACAAATCACCCCAGGCCAAATATAGGTCATACACTCGATTCTTTCCCTCCAACTCTACATCTAATTCTTCAGCATGTTCCATTAGCACAATTTCTAAAATAATACATAAAAATCAATATTTCATCACCATCCACCTTCCTATGCCCTTGATCCAAGGTCACACATTTTCTTGCCTAGATTACAATAGCAGCCCCTAAATAATTTCTTTATTACTATTTTTCTCTTTCTTTCTATAGCTCTACATAATATTTTAAAAGTATTATTGGGTCATATATCACTTCTGCTTTAAAATCCAAGCTTGTCATTAACCTTAGAATAAAAATCACATCTGACCATCATCTACAACAGTATATATTATTCTCCCCTACCTATCTCTTCAGTTTATCCCTCTTCATGATACTCTTTTCTTTGGTCTGCTTGAAATGTTTCGTTCTTTTCCTGGTCTCTATGCACAAGTAGCTTGTTTTCATCTCATTTCTCTGATTCTTGCTGTTCCTTACACTTAGAACAACATTTTCCTGAACTTTGCATGTCTGCCTCTTTCTCAGTCAGATGCAAAGCCTGTTGTCAATTTCCTAGAGCTCTTTCCTGAAAATTTTAACATGATTGGTATGCTCCTTAATACCAATAGCTCTGCATCATGATACATTATTTTTACTTTCTATGTAGTCCTTTTTGATACTTAAAGTTGCCTCAATCAGTTATTCATTTGAGTGATTATTGCCTGCATGCCATTAGAATATTAAGTTTTGGACAGCAGGTACCCTGTCTGTTCTATCTACACTGCTGTGCTTGGCTCCATAACAGTGCTTGTTACAGATCAGATACTCAGTGGTCACTGAATTCTCTTATGTGAGCTGCTCAGTGGAGTGGCCAGTGGAATTATTATTCCTCTAGACATGCAGGCTATATTTTTTTATGTATAGTAGTAATGTTGTGTGCTTGTGTGAGTGTATACATGTGTTCTGAAAAAGTTTATGATTCTCTGAAGGTCAGTCATTCGTCAGCCTCTTTTAATGAAATTTTCGCATGAATGACTCCTTTCCAGAAAAGTGTATTTGGTAGTTCTTTCAGCTTGTGTGGAATCCAATCTTGGCCTCGGCTGATGTGGCAGAAGTGAACTTCTTCTTCAATGGAAGATAATCTATAATCTAGATTATCTATCTGCTTTGTGCCTTATTATGTGACCTGGCTCAAAAACTAAAAATGTTATGTGGATAGTCCTTCTAGGTGATGCTTAGGAGAAATGACCTTGTCTTTTCTGCTATCAAGGAGGTGATCAACTGCTAAGGGGATCAACAGAAAATAAATCAGAAAAATTTAGAATGAAACCTGCAATATGGTGTGAACTTTCCTGTCTCAACAAATATAAAATACAAAGCATATAAAATGATACACTATAACAAAAAGTAGTATATTACACTTTTAAATGGAAGAAAATACAGTTTTGAACAAAACATAAAAGTTGATTTTTCAGAAGGAATTCATATTGCATTGTGAACCCGTGTATACAGTTGCTTTAGAAAAAATCTAAATGTTCACAGAAACATAAACTAAACATAAACATATCAAACTAATGCTTCATCAAATCTGGCTAGTGCATTTTCTCCTTATTTATGTTGTATGTGTAGATCTCACATATAAGATACTTTGCAAGGAAAACAATTCCATTAAATTCTACATGTAATCAAATTACATTTTAAAGGATGGAATTTGATTATCTATTACTGGTCACACATTTTGTCAGCTTTATACAAATACATTTTGCTGGTTATTGGATGAATGTTTAATTCAGTTAATCTCCAAAGTAAATTAATTCTACTTCCCAAAGGGTATATCTTCAAATATACACCAAGACTTCAACATATGAATTCTGGGAGGACACAAACATTCAGTTCATAACAATTCCTTTCCTGGGCACCACCTTGAGTCACCTCTCCAAATCCACAAGGATATCCCCTCTCCATTTCAGATGTGCCAACAGAATACATATTACATCACAAAAATAATATACCACTTCTTAATGCATTGAAAAAAATATAATTCTATTATTTTATGTTAAAATCAGGCCTTAAAAGAACCAACAAATCTCTTGTGGTGGAAATTAAAAGCAGAGATTTTGCTTTAAAATACCTTTATAAAATCCTTTATAATATGCCACAATTCAGCACAGAAAAGAAGGGTGAGAATTCTCACATACTGAAGGCTGAGATCACATTCCAGTTCCTTTCTACAACCTAAATCTCTCTTTATCCCCTTCTGATACCCAAGATAATCTAAAAAGAGTGCTGATGAAATGCATTAGGAAAAGCTTACAATATTTGGCCAAATGGAATTTTTTCTATCAACACATATCACCATCTTATTAGGGAGATATTGATTTATTCTTCATTTTCTTCCCTTTGTGGTTATAACCTCACAAAATAACATATTATTGTATTTAAAAAGTGCTTTCCAAAAATAATTGTTAATGCAGCAACCACTGATAAGACATGCAAAATAATTCAAAACTACAGGAGGGATAAGAACAGTTTTTCATGTCTTTACCACAACTCCTGCGAGTAGTTCGTGTACATATTCCTACAACCTCCAGAGATTTAATCCTGGTCCTCGATTTGTTGTAGATTATACAGGGTAATCATTTCCTCTGTGGTCTAAATCTTCCAGAAGATGATAACTTTTACATTCATTTTCCAAGTCTGATTTTTCCATTCATTTCATATGAAATGTATGTTTAATTACCTAAATGTATCTTTCAAATTAAAGTTATGATACTTTCTAAAAGGACAAAATCCTATAAGCAATACGATCATGAAAATCAGCCAATATACAAAATGTTCTTCTTAACACAAAGATAGTAATTCTATGGGCTTGATTCTCATAAACATTTCTCTGCTTAGCCCTAAATCCTCTCATGTTTTAAAAATGTGTATCCATTAAGGAAGAAATTTATTACCATCCAGGGAACTGAAGGTACTTACTGTAAGACATTTAGGTTACATGTAGGAACTGGATTGGTCACTTTAAACCATAAGTTTCAGTGATTATGTGAATGATTCCATTACTTCAGGAAGTAGACAATCATTTAACATATGTTATTGGATCTAAGTTACACTCATTTCTTAATCATCTGTCTATTTATGGAAATTTCTGCTCCCACTCTGCTGGAAAAATTGTTACATAAATGTCCTTCTACTACTTCTGAAGACTTTAAACTTAATAGATTCCTTAGCTATATAGGTTTAATTTAAAAACTTTTAGACTTAATGAGTTCTCACATCCTTTCATATTCTTCGGCTCATGGAACACTTAAAGAAAATTAAAATGATAATCAGTTGATTTTCAGATGTATTGCATTATTTTACTAGACTTACAACAAATGTTGATTATTAAACTGATATCCTTTCTTGAAGCAGAGATATTATCCCAACTTTTGTTTATAGTGTTANAAGAGGTCAAATTCATTTTCTATTATTTTGATATCCTATATTATTTTCTGAGAAAAACACATAGGCACAGGTTTTGTGATTTTGTATCAAATTCTTTTCTGACTTACAAGTAAAAATTATACTTCATTTTATACAATTGTTTGTAGTATTTTCATTTTGTACATACAGACAGTCCTAGTGACAAGTCTCAATTTCTAAGAGATGTTTGAATAATACAATCCATTACTTCATTGCCATGGTGTGTAAATTCTCCAAATTCCCACTGAGGATGTTTTAAGTAATCAGGGTATATGAAAATATTATTTTAATCATCAATAATTATTGGAAAAATAAGACATTCCATGTTTATTTTATCTAGAAAGTTCAAGTCACAACTTTTTGTTTTTATTAACATATCTGATATTTTAGGCTTTTACAAAATCAAATTTATACATACCAGATTTACCAATGCTAACATACTTCATTTTAATAAATTTTTGAAATCCAGTTTACCATGCATTTTCATTAAGCTGTAAATATTTAGGTTTTGGTAGAATTTCAAGTACCTTTTATGATCTTAAATATATGGTTTATCAAGCTTTTAAAAACTCACATAGTTAGACTGAAACTTCAACATCATCATCCACTTTAAAGTAAAACATTAAATTTACCAATTTTATTCTATGGCAATATTTTCACTGACTTTTGAAGCTTTAAAGGATACCTATTAAGAAATTCTCCATTTTTTTTAATTTTTAATTTTTTTAAATTTTACTTTTCAATACTGTATTCGTTTTGCCATACATTAACATGAATCCGCCACGGGTGTACACATGTTCCCAATCCTGAACCCTCCTCCCACCTCCCTCCCCATACCATCTCTCTGGGTCATCCCAGTGCACCAGCCCCAAGCAGCCTGTATCCTGCATCGAACTTAGACTGGTGATTTGTTTCTTATATGCTATTATACATGTTTCAATGCCATTCTCCCAAATCATCCCACCCTCTCCCTCTCCACAGAGTCCAAAAGACTGTTCTATACATCTGTGTCTCTTTTGCTGTCTCTCATACGGGGTTATCATTACCATTTTGTAAGAAATGCCTCAGGAAAACAGAGAAATTCATTCTTGCTAAAAGAAGAAAGATTGGAGACTATTTAGCAAGAAGATTGGAAACTATTTGTTCAAATCCAACCACCTAGAACCAGGACTTTAAGATCTTAATCTTAAGGATACATCTTTTTTTTCTATCCCATGGCCAGTGACTTGTTTTTATCTGCACATGTTTAAGTTTCTCTCTCTCTAGTTTAACTAACAAAGTGCTCTTTCACTTGGTAAACCTTGCTTTTCCACTGAAAATCCTCCTACATAGTCAAAATATTTTTTAAATAAAATATTCTAATTGAATTCTTCATGTTTTGCCCAACTTATATGTTCTGTTAATATTTTTCTTAGAGGTAGTGAAGGAGGTGTTGTTTTAAACCTCTCGCAGGATATTATCTTAGAGGAACTTGACGAGATGTTACAACCTCTCCTTGGTTTATTTAAGGAAGGCAATTACGGGCTTAGTCTTTCTTTTACAGTCCCTATCTTCCCACAGTATCTTGCTTCCATCTGGAATTCTATTTCTATCAGATATTCCAGGATATCATGGGCTGAGGATTCATCAGGGAAAGTCATTATTTTGGGTTGCTCAGGTGGTAAAGAATCCATGCAGGACACACAGGAGCTTTGGGTTCCATCTCTGGCTTGGGAAGATCCCTGGAGAGGGAAATGGCAAGCCACTCCAGTATTCTTGCCTGAAAAATTCCATGGACAGAAGAGCCTGATGGGCTACAGTCCATGGGGTCCCAAAGAGTTGGGTAGGACTGCTGTGCACACACAACACCCATGGTATGAAAAGGTGTTAGACTACACTTGTAATTAAAGGAAAGAAAACTAAAATCACAGCGAGTCACCGATTTATTTTTGGAAAATCAGATAATACCAAGGATCTGAGAAGTGGGTCAAAGGGAACTGGTGGGAATACCAGACCACCTGACCTGCCTCTTGAGAAACCTGTATGCAGGTCAGGAAGCAACAGTTGGAACTGGACATGGAACAACAGACTGGTTCCAAATCGTGAAAGGAGTACATCAAGGCTGTATATTGTCACCCTGCTTGTTTAACTTATATGTAGAGTACATCATGAGACATGCTGGGCTGGAAGAAGCACAAGCTGGAAGCAAGATTGCTGGGACAAATATCAGTAACCTCAGATATGGAGATGACACCACCCTTATGGCAGAAAGTGAAGAAGAACTAAAAGCCTCTGGATGAAAGTGAAAGAGGAGAGTGAAAAAGTTGGCTTAAAGCTCAACATTGAGAAAACTAAGATCATGGTATCTGGTCCTGTCACTTCATGGCAAATAGATGAGGAAACAGTGGAAACAGTGGTTGACTATTTTTTGGGGCTCCAAAATCACTGCAGATGGTGATTGCAGCCATGAAATTAAAAAACGCTTACTCCTTGGTAGGAAAGATATGACCAACCAACATAGCATATTAAAAAGCAGAGACATTACTTTGCCAACAAAGGTGTGTCTAGTCAAGGATAGTTTTTCCAGTAGTCATGAATGGATGTGACCGTTGGACTATAAAGAAAGTTGAGCACCGAAGAATTGATGCTTTTGAGCTGTGGTGTTGGAGAAGACTCTTGAGAGTCCCTTGGACTGCAAGGAGCTCCAACCAGTCCATCCTAAAGGAAATCAGCCCTGGGATTTCTTTGGAAGGAATGATGCTGAAGTTGAAACTCTAGTACTTTGGCCACCTCATGCGAAGAGTTGACTCACTGGAAAAGACTCTGATGCTGGGAGGGATTGGGGGCAGGAGGAAAAGGGGACGACAGAGGATGAGATGGCTGGATGGCATCACTGACTTGATGGACATGAGTCTGAATAAACTCCGAAAGTTGGTGATGGACAGGGAGGCCTGGCATGCTGCAATTCATGGGGTCACAAAGAGTTGGACATGACTGAGTGCCTGAACTGAACTGAACTGAACTGAGAACCGGACAACAGAGGATGAGATGTTTGGATGGCATCACCAACTCAATGGACATGAGTTTGGGTAGAATTTCGGAGTCAGTGATGGACAGGGAGCCCTGGCATGCTGTGGTTCACGGGGTTGCAAAGAGTTGGACACGACTGAGCAACTGAACTGAAATGAACTGAGCTGAATTGGAAGTTTAAATGGATACCACTGCTTTGGAAATGTGTTGCTTGTTCTTGTAAATTAGACTGTTTTCATACCTTGTCCCATAGCAGTTCAAACCTTAGATGCATAGCTACATGGTACAACTGTTAAAATGAACAGCTACAATCATGGCCTGATTCTATCTGAGAAGGAAGGTTTAAATTCTGCCACACAGCCAGCTCCTGTCATTAACACCAACATATAAGGTTGCTTTTGAAGCAGCAGCAAGTCTGGAGCTGACACTGAACACAAAATCAGTGTTATATATGTCCAAATTTCCTGGTAAGTATAATTAATGTGCTGCAGCAGAGTATAAACATGGGTCAGTGTGAACTAGAGGGCCAGGAAGGAAGGCAAAGACTCAGAGAGTTCATCACACTTAGGTTTGGAAATGAAGATACCAAGGGTCAGGAATTCATTTTACAGCAACTAGGCAGTAAGATGACATTCAAGTTTATTAAAACATTTGAAGACCTAAACTTAGGTCCTCATAATGGCATGAGACACAAGAACCAAGAATGGAAAAGGAAAAGCGTCCTCTCAAATTAATAAACACTCCACTTACGTGTGGAAGGAGAATAAAGAGAAAGTACCAAGGCTGCTTTTGATAGCTGTTGATGTATAATGGAATGCCACTCTGACTGAACACTGTCGATCTCTGTTACCTACATAAACCACTGCTTGCCGTCAGTATTTAAAAATTGTTTATTTACAGAGAACAAAATTATTGTATTCTAAAAGTCAAAGTTGAGGATGAACTGTTTTAGCAGGCAATCTATTTAACTATTAAATTGCAGTACTCTGTATCCCAGAGATTGATGCCATATAATCACTGATGAAAGACCGAATGTCAGACTCTCTGATATCATAAATCAGCTTTTAGACTACAAGTCTCATTCAGATGTGCTTTTAATCTAAATTTAGTGACTGCATTTAATAGTGTGTGAAGAAAAGCAAAGACAAATCCTTTTTCACAGAACCATATTATATTTTCTTTTGCACAATATGAAAATAATGCTTTTTGTTTATACCGAAGAATATGGTTTCTCTAAAACAAAATTAAAGCTAATAATGCAAGGCAAATTTATTATCTTCATACAACTAATGACCAGAAAAAGAATATGCCTGGGAATTTTAGAAAAAGAAAGCAGCTTTAACTCCTTAATTTACAACATAGTATTTCTTTTATTCTCAGAACTGGATTAGCAGTTTCAATCCACATTCAAAAATTTTTTTAGAAATCACTAAAATAATAAGCATTCAAGAGTTTTAGCAGTAATACTAGATGGAAAAAATTAGTTCAGTTTAGTTACACAGTCATGTTCAACTCTTTGAAACCCCATGGACTGTAGCCCACAAAGCTCCTCCATCCATGGGATTTTCCAGGCAAGAGTACTGGAGTGGGTTGCCATTTCCTTATCCAGAGGATCTTCCTGATCCAGGGATCGAACCTGGGTCTCCCACATTGTAGGCAGATGCTTTACCATCTGAGCCACCAGGGAAGTCAAAATAAATGGCCAAAAATAAATGGAACTATATTAAAGTTTTGAGTGAATATAAACCAGAATTCTAGTATTCTATTCATACTTAAACAATTGAAACCAAAAAGTCATAAATTTTTTAGCTAAGTAAAAATTCTTGTTTCTAATATATATATATGTATATATATATTACATATATGTAGAGAAAAGCTTTTCTATTATACTTGATAAAAATTTGAGAAAGAACAGCAAACAAAAGAGACAGAAAAATTGGAAAACATAAACTAAATGAAATAGGAGCACTGAATATGAAATAGAAAATGTGAAACAAACTAGATAAAAGTAAAAGATCATTATATAGTCTAATTGTTTTTAAACATTGCTGCTCATAAGAATCACACTTCGAGATCTGGAGAAAAAATATCTGGGCAGTTGTATGTTTCAAAAAATTTCCAAGATAAGAAGGACTTTAAAAAGTAATTGCAGGCTTTTTTTTATTATTATTATTAAATCATAGTTTCAGTGATAGAGAATTCTATTATTTCTATTGACCAATCATGATACAATAGTATTAGAATGAATATTAGTTACATAATCACAATATGCAAAATTCTGAAAGAAATGGGAATACCAGACCACCTGAACTGCCTCTGGAGAAACCTATATGCAGGTCAGGAAGCAACAGTTAGAACTGGATATGGAACAACAGACTGGTTTCAAATAGGAAAAGGAGTACGTCAAGGCTGTATATTGTCACCCTGCTTATTTAAGTTATATGCAGAGTACATCATGAGAAACGCTGGACTGGAAGAAACACAAGCTGGAATCAAGATTGCCGGGAGAAATCTCAAGAACCTCAGATATGCAGATGACACCAC
>SJYQ01004372.1:227206-248718 GCA_006410935.1 Redunca redunca | reverse complement strand
GAAGAAGGCTGAGCGCCGAAGAATTGATGCTTTTGAAGTGTGGTGTTGGAGAAGACTCTTGAGAGTCCCTTGGACTGCAAGGAGCTCCAACCAGTCCATCCTAAAGGAGATCAGTCCTGGGTGTTCATTGGAAGGACTGATGCTAAAGCTGAAACTCTAGTACCTTAGCCACCTCATGTGAAGAGTTGACTCATTGGAAAAGACCCTGATGCTGGGAGGGATTGGAGGTAGGAGGAAAAGGGGACTACAGAGGATGAGATGGCTGGATGGCATCACTGACTCGATGGACATGAGTCGGAGTGAACTCCAGGTGTTGGTGATGGACAGGGAGGCCTGGCGTGCTGCAATTCATGGGGTTGCAAAGAGTCGGTCACAGCTGAGTGACTGAACTGAACTGAATCACAATAGTAAAAATGTTTATAAGTTTTCACAATCAACAGCAAGACAAAAAATGAGAGATAATTACAATCACAAGGCATAATGGAAGCATGATTAACCTAACAATATAAGCGAATCACATACAGTTTGGGAAGTTAAGTAGTGTGATGTGGTAAGCCGAAGTGCATACACGCATATGTTTTCATTGCTCACAGCAATAATTCAGTCAATGCTGAATTAATTAAATCAGTAAATGAGGAAGGCGCTTTCTAAAGAATTAAAAGTTTAGAGTTATAAAGATACCCACTAAAGGAATAAAAATATTAGCAAAACCCAGCAGAATGAAGAGGGGGAGGAATTTGTTTTAATAAAAATGAATATCATCAAGCTTGTCATCAATAATATAAAATTTTAAAAATAGCATTTATAAGCAAATCATGCAAGATTATATTACTAAAGCATAAGTGAGAAAAGGAAAAATATCCTTAGCTGTTCTATAAGGCAATGAACAACTAGGGGCTTAAAGTGATGTTCATAAAATGTTATAGTATAATTAATGTTAGAAAGAAATCCAATAGATAATTGTGGTAGCACTTCTGATACTAATGAAAATGAGTAACAGAACAGATATATGTTCCTAACTGAAACAATTAAAAAGACTAAAGTATAGATGGAGTTGTTCTCATACATTGGACAACAGACAGTGTAAGACCCATGATACCTGAGGAAGGAAAACACAGAAGATGAGCTGGAAGACTAACACAATTCACTTCCTCCTGGAGAGGAGTAAGCCTGGCTTCCTGCTAATTTAGGGGTTAGAATTTTGGGGGGTGGCTCTAGGGAAAACAAGATGACAAGATTACTGTTGAGGACAGAGCTCCCCAGAAAAAAAGCTCTGATTATCTATAGGTATATTCCTCTTGAGTTTTCTGCTGAGCACTGATTGGTAAATGTATGTAAGAAACTAGCTAAGGCTCAGGCAAGAAAACCTTGAAAGAATTTAAGGTAATAAATCCACGCACTCATATGTGACCAAGAATACTTTTTATTTTCAATAGGCAGAGAATAAAAATCCTTCCAATTCATTGTGTATAATACCAAGAAGGGCATTGCCTTGATGGTAGGGCAGACTTGGACCTAGATTAATGGCCGCTATTATACTGCCTAACAAAGCCTAAAAGCAAGACTCAAAAGGATGAAACTGTTCCCAAGTAATTTAGATGTGTTCCAGTACAACACTCAGGAATATTTAAAGGGATACAAAAGTATCTACCATTTTCAAGTTAAAAATCACAAGACTAAGTATCTATCAGAAATTATCAGGCATGCAAAAAGCAAAATTATATATATATCTATGTATGGGGGCTTCCCAGGTGGCGCTAATGGTAAAGAATCCACCTCACCTTCCAAGGCAAGAGATATAAGAGACATGAGTTCGATCCCTGGGTCGGGAAGAAACTCCAACATGACTGAAGCGACTTAGCATGTATGCAACTCCCAGGTGCGATTTTTGCTCCAGATCTCCCCATGGGATCAAGCTGAGGCTTATTTTCACTTGAAATCATATCCTTGCTTAGTTTTCCTTTCCTATCTTTTTTCCTGATTTCCTCATTTTTCATAAGATCTCTTCTCAAATAAATTTCTGGCTCAAGAACCCCCATCTCTGCTTCTAGGAAACCTAAGATAGTGAGTACCAGGAATTGTTCTAAGCAGCAGCATCTAAAGATGGTATTCTGGAGAGGAATCATGGGCTGGACAGATGGTAAAAAGAATTCTTTCACTGGTGGGGAAATGGAGCATTAATAATCCAAAGCATGCTGTAGCAATGTAGTTGGTTGTTGTTGCTTTTTAGTCACTCAATCCTGTCCAACTCTGCCATCCCATGGACTATAGCCTGCCAGGTTCCTCTCTCCATAGTTTCCCAGGCAAGAATACCAGAGTGGATTGTCATTTTCTTCTCTAGGGAATCTTCCCAACCCAGGGATTGATACTGTGGTGGATTCTTTACTGCTGAGCCACCAAGAAAGCCCATATATATGTGTATATATCTTGTGCTATGCTATGCTAAGATGCTTCAGTCATGTCTGACTCTGTGCGACCCTATGGACTACGGCCCACCATGCCCCTCTGTCCATGGGATTCTTCAGGAAAGAACAGTGGAGTGGATTGCCATCATCTCTTTCAGGGCATCTTCCAGACCAAGGGATCAAACCTGGGTCTCCTGAATTGCAGGCAGATTCTTTACTATCTGAGCCACCAGGGAAGCCATATCAGTTCAGTTCAGTTCAGTTCAGTCGCTCAGTCGTGTCTGACTCTTTGCGACCCCATGAATCGCAGCACGCCAGGCCTCCCTGTCCATCACCAACTCCCGGAGTTCACTCAGAGTCGAGTCCAGTGATGCCATCCAGCCATCTCATCCTCGGTCGTCCCCTTTTCCTCCTGCACCCAATCCCTCCCAGCATCAAAGTCTTTTCCAATGAGTCAACTCTTTGCATGAAGTGGCCAAAGTATTGGAATTTCAGCTTTAGCATCATTCCTTCCAAAGAAATCCCTGGGTTGATCTCCTTCAGAATGGACTGGTTGGATCTCCTTATAAATTCAGATATTTGAATTCTATTTCATCTGAATTGTTCAAATATATGTGTTATATACTTATTGATATATGTAACTTATAAACTATAAAACTCTAGAATATAAAAATTCATTATATAAGGTGAAAAATATGTGGATATGATTAACTGAGCATTAGATGGTACAAAAAAAAGAGATTGGTAAACTTGAATACATAACAGTAGAAACTATCCAAAATTAAATGCAGATTAAAAATTATATAAACAAAATAACCAGGAAAAAAGATCAAATGCTTTCAATGTGTTTATAATTGAAGCCCCTAAAAAGAAAGGAAGGTAAGGGAAAAATACGAAGAAATAATGGTGAAAATTTTCACCAACCTCTGCTCTGTAGAGGTCCATTATGAAGATGTACAGAGAGGCCTGGTTGCAGTCCATGGAGTCGAGGAGTCAGACACGACTGAGCAACTGAACTAAACTGAACTGAAGAAGAGAGTTACGTGAGAACATTATATTTGTATTGAGCATGTGAAACAAAGCTGTTGATTTAAATCTTGAATGGAAGCTAAAGATGAGGTGAGAGTTTTCTAGCCATGACCTTGCCACTTTTCAGTGAGCTTCCTTAAATTGCTTTGCCACTATTACACACATCAAAACCCCAAAGCAGTATATTAAACAACTATTTAAATCACAAACTTCCAACTTCTTTTCCTCTTTATCCCTGTTTCCTTGGAGATGCAAAGGAATAGATAAAATGCAAAATATAGAGAAATTTTCTGTCTAAATAAGATGATGGATGATCATCAAACTTGTTGCAGGTAATCCTTTCATAATTTATGAGAGTAAAATTATTTTGTTGTACATTGAAACTTATACTATGCTGTTTGCTAATTATATCACAATAGGACTGGAAGATAAAAAAAGAAAAAAAAGAAAACAGATGTAGATAACAGATCCAGATATCTTACTGAGACAGAGAAACACATTCATATTACTGATAAAAAACATAGAAAAAATATTAAAAGAGAGAGAGAAGGCTTTAAAAAGATTATATTGTTTTTAAATACATTTATTTATTATTTATTTATTTATTTTAAAAATAAAGGAGAAGAAAGATGATGACAGGTACCATAAATAACATGGAGATTGGAGAACAGTTTTAGACAAATTTCCAAGGGAAAGCATAATGTTTTGGGGACAGATGTTAGGTGAGGAAAGTTTTATGGAAACATTTGTTAACCTGTATAACTTTTCAGTGTCCTCAAATTTTTTGTTGTTGTTGCTAAGTATCTACATATTCCAAAACCTTTTGAGAATTGAATTAATGTAAATGATACAGTATATGAGGCAATAGCTGAAGTCAGTAAAATAAGGTCAGTTTTTCTCTGGGCTTGTGTTTCCCTGATAGCTCAGTTGGTAAAGAATCCACCTGCAACCCAGGAGACCCCAGTTCGATCCCCTGGAGAAGGGAAAGGCTACCGACTGCAGTATTCTAGCCTGGAGAATTCTATGGACTGTATAGTCCATGGGATTGCAAAGAGTCAGACACAACTGAGTGACTTTCACTTTCTGTTATTGTTTTACCTCTTTTGATTATTTAACATGGAAGCCATTCAGCACTAGTAGACTTTTAAGAAAAACGTTAAGACTTAGTTTTATCCCTTTATCTTATGTCAGTCTTCTATTTCTCACACTGAGTTGGTTTCCACTTTTGTGAAAACTTTTCCACAAAGTTCTTTTGACTTTTTTTCCAAGAGGATAATTTCTTTTAGACTTTTTTTTAGAGACTCTATGCACAAACTCTACACCCTGCTATTATCTCTAGAATATTAATCCTTTTCTAGTCATAGTTCTATGACTAAGTTGCCAGCCAGCATTACTGCCATCTATTTACAAGTGTAATACACAACTTTAGGCCTGTTCATTAATAGGTAAACTTCATATTTTCTCTAAGATAGAGTTATTTTATAAGTTTAACAAGTTACTCATTTGCAACAACAACAACAAAAAAAAACATTTTTTCCCTCATTTTAAAAATAACAACACTTTTTTGTACTTTCAATCCTATAGATAGTAACAGTATCACAGGGTAGTGATCTTTTATTCATTTAATGGACACACAAATCACTTAAGAGATATTGCTAAAAGGCAGGTTTTGATTTTGTAGGTCTGAGGGGTGGCCTGATATTCTATATTCCTATCAACCTCCCAAATGATATGAATGGAGATGGCTTGCAGGTTCTACTTTCAGTAGCACAACTAGACTGTAGTGCGAAAATGACAGAAGAAATCTGGTTCCCACTGTATCAATATAGAGCAAAATTATTTCAGTGTCTTGGATCACTCATCTGACAATTGTTAAGTGAAAGAGAAATTTATATACCTTTAAAACGCTGCCTTTTTGGTATTCTTTTTGCTATAGCTATTTTGTTGCTGTTGTTTAGTCACTAAGTCGTGTCTGACTGTTTAGCTATTAGAGTTAACCTTAATGAATACATATGACTTCATTTCTAAAGTGTCTTCATGATGCAGAATACATCATGTCTGTATTCTATATTGGAATCAGGACTCAGGGGAGCAAAACGGGTGTCTGTTTTTAAGGAGACTTCCAGGAAGTCCCACATACTATTCTCTGTACTTTATTGCCCAGAGCTTTGTCATATGCACTTACTTACTGAAAGAGAGGCTAAGAAATTGAGTTTTGATTATGATCAACCATGGTTTTATTACAAATAGGGTGATCACAGAGTTTACTGTAGAACTAGCATATAGTGATGGTGAAATTGGGTACTACAAAGCATTATCTTGGAACAACATATTTAACCCAACTCGGTTCAGGCAAACTGGAATATATGCCCATCTTTCTTATAAAGTAGAAAAGAAAGAATGTTCGGGTTGAAAACTACTCAGCATGGAGTGCTCCCCAAGAATCATCTGGAGAGAGAATGTGAAAGAATGAGACATGATACACAAATCAGAGAACTTAATGGAGCTTTCTTTAAAATGCTGACTTACCATGCACCAGTCCTAAGCATGGAGAGGACCCAGAGAGATGGTATGGGGTGGGAGGTGGGAGGGGATTCATGTTTGGGAACGCATGTACACTCGTGGTGAATTCATGTCAATGATTGGCAAAACCAATACAGTATTGTAAAGTAAACTAAAGTTAAAATAAAATTTAAAAAAATAAATAAATAAAAAAAATAAAATGCTGACTTAACTCCTAGAGGGTTTCATTATACATTTTATTTATAAAGTTCCTTTTTGAGTGCAAAGCTTCTTTTGAATGATCAAAGATTAATTATATAGTAGGGCAGACCCTTAGAGAAACTATGCTTTTTATAACTGAGAAATGGTGTTATGGAAAGCTGGGGCTAGTTCCAGGAAGCGCTACTTATTCATGGTTAGGGAGCACTTCTGAGATGCTGCCAGAATGGAGAGTATCAGAGGCTGAAACGTGATAGAGGCTGGTGACGTGCTAAAAGCCCAGCCTATGAGATTATCTGAGTCCTTTAAAAAAATAGCCCTATAATGACTGAGTCAAAATGTCCAAATATTCATGGGCGGGGAGGATGCAGGGAGCTATAAAGCAGTAAGTGTGAATAGTTGTCATTGTTTTAGTTGCTAAGTCATGTCTGACTCTTTTATGACCCTGGGGACTGTAGCTCACAAGGCTCTTCTGTCCATGGGATTTTCCAGGAAAGAATACTGGAGTGGGTTGCCATTTCCTTCTCCAGGGGTCTTTCTGACCCAAGGATCCAACCCACATCTCCTGAATCGGCAGGCAGATTCTTTACCACTGAGATGTGAGGGAGGCCCATGGATATCTATCAGAAAGCTTATGGCAGATGTCATATATATCCTGTGGCTGGAGACTGTGGTTCAGGGGTCTCTGACCAAAGGGCTTTCAATTCTCAGATAGGCCAGCTTAATATAGTTTCTGGTAGGCCTTAATAATTAAGCAAAACATTTCATTCTGAGCTCACCTGACACAATGTGACTACTCACAAATATTTTTCCTAGTTATTTAGACTAGTTGGGCACATGGCTAGCTCTCACTTTTTATATGGGAGAACATTGAACTTGGAAAAAGGCCTGCTGGTGGTTCCAGCACAGATCCTGACAGCAGTAAGGAAGAGGAGAAAATATAAAAGCTAAATGATTTAAAGACATGGCAGCTTAGTTTTGTGAATTTGGGTTATTGATGCTCTTACTTAAGCTTCCCAATGCTGGCTAAAAATATAAGAGAAACTGAGTAAACCGGAAGTAGGCACCAACTTAACCTCTTAAAGAAAAGACAGGGGAATGTGATAAGAAATTATCTCTATCTTAAGGACTGTAGGCATGAGCCTAGAACCTGTTATACAGAGTGAAGTAAGTCAGAAAGAAACAAACAAATGTCATATATTAATGCATATATATGGAGTCTAGAAAGATGGTACTGATGAACCTGTTTGCAGGGCAGCAGTGGAGATGGAGGCATAGAGAACAGACTTATGGACACAGTGGGAGAAGGGGAGGATGAAATGAATTGATAGAGTAGTATGGAAGCATATACATTACCATATGTAAAAGAGATAGCCAGTGGGAATTTGTTGTTATTTGCAGCGAGCTCAAATCTGGTGCTCTGTGACAACCTAGAGGGGTGGGATGGGGTGGGAGGTGGGAGGGAGATTTCTTAGGGAGGAGCATATGTACTTAACGGTTGATTCATTTTGATGTATGGCAGAAACCATACATCACAATATTGTAATGCAATCATCTTCCAATTAAAAATAAATTTAAAAAATATGTGGCAAATAGAAAGTATTCTGAAGATGGGGGAAACCTTTCCTCTGCCTTCCTGGAACACTTTCATTTCAGGTCACTCCTCTGATAGTTTTCATTCTCCTCAAAAGAGATCGGGCCCAAAGAGGATCTGGAGACAGAAGGATTTTGAAAAGCAGTCATCCTAGATAGTACACTACAGATTAGCACTATGTTCCAATGATTCTAGACAAATATACAGACTAAATCATACTGTACAATAGCTGTCCCCTGTGGCTCATCTAAACCTATTCATAAATGGTTGATGCAATCACCCACACAAGTATTTCCTGAAAAGGGAAGGAGCAAGATTGGGTTCAGTTGAATGGAAACACTACATCTGTATTTTTATCACATCCAAGAGATCTGAAGGGAGGCACAGTATAGAAGAGATTGTAACTTCTCAAGGCAGCATGCCTGCATCAGATACTGATATGCCTTTCCTTTCATGTTATATGTACAGTTTTTAGACTAACACAAAATCAAATAAAAGTTGAAAATATTTGTCCCTGGTTCTATTCTGACGCTGTATGTATCGGATCTTGTCTTCAAATCTTCCCAAATGAAACATTTGAATCTTTCATTTTTGCAAAGAGAAATTGGAAAGAAACTCTAAGCCAAGAACAATATTTATTTTATCCATGAATGGCAGGGGGTGGGGTGGTTAGCCTGAGTTTAGAAAATGAACAATAGGAAAAAATGAATGATACCCTGAATATTTTGAAAAATCAAGTATGATTGTATAATATGAAATCATGAATTTGCCTTTTGAGTGTCAAATTCAAAAATTGATTTTGATTTTGAAGAATATTGAATATTTAACTATTAATGGTATAATCTTTGTGTCTCATTCCCATCCCAATGGTTCAGTCACTTAGTCATGTCCAACTCTTTCTGACCACATGGACTGCAGCATGCCAGGTTTCACTGTCCACCAACTCCCAGAGTTTGCTCAAACTCATGTCCATCAAGTCAGTGGTGCCATCCAACTGTCTTATCTTCTGTCGTCCACTTCTCCTCCTGCCTTCAATCTTTCCCAGCATCAGGGTCTTTCCCAGTGAGTCAGTTCTTCACATCAGGTGGCCAAAGTATTGAAGTTTCAGCTTCAACATCAGTGCTTCCAATGAATATTCAGGACTGATTTCCTTTAGGATTGATTGGTTGGATCTCCTTGCAGTCCAACAGACTCTCAAGAGTCTTCTCCAACACCACAGTTCAAAGCATCAGTTCTTCGGTGCTCAGCTTTCTTTATGATCCAACTCTTACAACCACACATGACTACTAGGAAAACCATACCTTTGAGCAGGTGGACCTTTCTTGGCAAAGTAATGTCTCTGCTTTTGAATATGCTGTCTAGGTTGGTCATAGCTTTTCTTCCAAGGAGCAAGCCTCTTTTAATTTCATGGCTGCAGTCACCATCTGTAGTGATTTTGGAGCCCAAGAAAATAAAGTCTGTCACTCTTTCCATTTTTTCCCCATCTATTTGCCATGAAGTGACGGGGCCAGATGCCATGATCTTCATTTTTTGAATGTTGGATTTTAAGCCAGCTTTTTCACTCTCCTCTTTCACCTTCATCAAGAGGCTCTTTAGTTCTTTGCTTTCTGCCATAAGGATGGTATCATCTGCATATCTGAGGTTATTGATGTTTCTTCTGACAATCTTGATTCCAGCTTCATACAGCCTGGCATTTCACATGATGTACTCTGGATGTAAGTTGAATAAGCAGGGTGACAATATACAGCCTTGATGTACTCCTTTCACAATTTGGAACCAGTCCGTTGTTCCACATCTGGTTCTAACTGTGGCTTCTTGACCTACATACAGGTTTCTCAAGAAGCAGGTAAGGTGGTCTGGTATTCCTCTCTGTTGAAGAATTTTCCACAGTTTGCTGTGATCCCCACAGTCAATGGCTTTGGCTTAGTCAATGAAGCAGATGTTTTTCTGAAATTCTCTTGCTTTTTCTATGATCCAGCAGATGTTGGCAATTTGATATCTGGTTCCTGGCTTTTCTAATTCCAGCTTGAGCATCTGGAAGTTCTCAATTCACCTACTGTTGAAGTCCAGCTTGGAGAAGTTTCAGCATTACTTTACTAACATATGCTGCTGCTGCTGCTGCTAAATCACTTCAGTTGTATCCGACTCTGTGCGACCCCACAGACGGCAGCCCAACAGGCTCCCCCATCCCTGGGTTTCTCCAGGCAAGAACACTGGAGTGGGTTTCCATTTCCTTCTCCAATGCATGAAAGTGAAAAGATGACTGCAATTGTGTGGTAGTTTGAACATTCTTTGGCATTGCCTTTCTTTGGGTTTGGAATGAAAACTGACCTTTTCCAGCCCTGTGGTCACTGCTGAGTTTTCCAAATTTGCTGGCATATTGAATGCAGCATTTTCACAGCATCATCTTTTAGGATTTATAATATCCCAATGGTAGTTATTAATAAATCAGACCAAATGGAAGTAGGGAACTGAGTGGCTATATGAAACATATGTGGCTAGCTAGTTACACTAATTTTAGATTGTCCATAGGAAACTAGTGATATTTAATACTTCCATGAAGAAGGGATATTATGAAAGACTTGTCACTGTTTTAGCATATTCTGACTGTTCTTTCTTTTGGAATGCATATCACAAGCTACTTGCTGGTCCTTGCTACATTTTAGCATTTAATACAGAAATCTATCTGGATATATAAATTATCAAGATCTGTTTGTTTATTCAAAATACATAAATGTGCTGGGAAGAACATTGGAAGAGGATGAACAAAGAACATGGTGAAATAATACTGGGTCAAGTAGGCCTAGGACTCCCCAAATTTTTTTCAGTAGTCATAAAATAATTTTTTACTGGATCACCCTTAGTAAATTTAGAAACCACAGAGGATTACAGGAACTCATGCCAGCTTAATCTTCACAATCTTTTGAGAAGTTTTGAAGAGGAGACCTAAGAGAATGAGTAGTACTCTTGACTGTTCTTGTTTATCTCTACTGAATTCCTGTATCCACGTAGCTGTAGTGGTCTACAGGTTATAGTATCATGTTATATGGTTATATATATAGGTTATATGTATCATATCAAGGAGGCTATAACTGGCCAATCGTTTTTACCAAACAGTATCTACTGAATAATGAATCTAAAAAATATCCTAATCTTAAATGAGAATTTCCAGTATCTATTGATATGATGTACAGAAAGATATTTTAGAAGTTGTTTGAAGACTAAGAATAATCCAATGACCAAAGTGTTATAAACTGATTTAGCTACTCTCTTACTATTGGACAACTGTTTCAGGGGTATTACAGAGCAGGTCTTAGCAATAAGGATATTAATTGTCCTTTACAAATGGACCCATTTGCATGCCCCTCAAATGGATTTGTATTAGGGGAACAGAATCATTTGATACTAGAAACTGGAGGGGTAAAATATGACGCTGAGAGAGTTTTGCTCCTTCTTCTCATACCAGGATAGCAATAGAGTCAATTATCTCAGTTGTGATGAAAAGAAAAAAAAGGAATGGAAAAGGCATAATGGACAGACTTTGAGGTGGGAGAAAGATTAAAGAAGAAGAAGAAGAAAAAAGACTATTCTGGGCCAAAGATTTAGGCTATTCACCAAAGACAATTAAATTCTGCCAAATTACAAAGCAAATAAAGCTCACTAATAGGGTGCTATGCTAATTAGTAACCTGCAGTTCATCTTACTAATGGAGTACTATTTTAATTTGTATCTGCAGAAATAGAGAAATAATTGATGTTTCCCAGTGAATTCCAATGACTGACTTTCAAGGCATCACATAACCAATTTGATCTGATTAAAACAGGAATGATTCTAAAACTGATATGGATCCAACTTGTCTGGTCTCAGATGGCATAAGAAGTCAGACCTAAATTTGAGACTCTTTTCTGGAGTAACAGCTTTTTTTTTGTATTGTTCAGTTACTTAGTCATGTCTGACTCTGTGATCCCATGGACTGTAGCTCTCCAGGCTCCTCTTTCCAAGGGGATTCTCCAGGCAAGAATATTGGAGTGGGTTTCCAGGCCCTCCTCCCGGGGATCTTCCCAACCCAGGAATGGAACTAGGGTCTTCTGCTTTGCAGGCGGATTCTTTACCAGCTGAGCTACCCGGCAAGCCCCAGTAACAGCTTACGTTAATGCTCTTTGGAAGTTCCTGGAATTTAAAACATATGGAAAACCTGTGTTAGAACCCTATAGTCAGAATACAGGAATTATTGTGTTGGTATTCAATAATGTCCCCTTATATTCAGCCTTAATTCATCAGGAACAAAATGCTATGGCAGCTACCCATTTGCTTGGGGAAATAGAGAATGCACATCACCTTCTCACATAACTCTAATGCCACCAGAAGTGACATCGCTGACATTTTTAACTTGTTCTTAGGAATTTGAAAAGGAACTAAAAGAAATAAACTCATCTGCCTATTGATTTCCTCTTGCAGATAGGTGTATACCAGAAGTGAGGTAAGGCATTGAGGAAATTATATGGTGAATTCTGGGAATTCAACCAGTGAAGGGTGCTGAATCGAACAAATTCCAAAGCCCTTAACTAGGAGAATGCCGAGTCACACCTCATTGTTTAGAATTTAAAGATTTCACTAAATGTTTTAAGGTAAGTTTAGGGAATAGATTATACAATAGAAAACATTACCTATGAATGTGCTGTATTTTTTTGTTACTTAGGTTTTCCATCATTTTTATTCAAAAGTTTGCCAATAATTCTTCTCATGTAGATACTGATATATTATTTTTTCACTATTTAACTTCCCTTTTATGTGCATTTGGATGAGTGTGAATAGTTATACATATATATATATACACACACACTAAATTCTAATATCTAGCTTTAAAAGACACAATACTCTAACTTTTTTTTAATAGTATACTTGTGGATCTTCTAATATAAAACTTTTACTTCAAAGGGCACGTTATTGTTTGCATGCTTTACTATTTTACTTGTAACTGAAAACATACAACAGAACAAGGTACATTTTTTACACAGGAATACTACAGAATGATTTATGAGATCACTAGGAAAATGTATCATTTGTAAGTAAATTAAGTAATCTCAGTGCGTTATATTTATGTGACTGTGGCGGAAGTTTTGTTTTCCCATATTTCCTCTTGAAAAATTACTCTATTTTATATTAAACCTTTGGATAGCTGGCAAAATAAAGTATAAGAGAGCAAAACTTGCCACCCCAAATTGTGTCTCTTTGGTATGAGGATTAATTTAGGCTAATTATTTTCAAGGCCCCAAAGACTCCAATTTTCTCTCTAGCTGTAAAAGAATGTATGTAGATAGAGGACTCTATTTCAGGTAGGGAGCCATCACCAGCAATAACTGATTCATATGCAGTACGATCTAAGTGTGGTAGAAGGGGAGGAACCTAAGAAATTTTATTTATTAAAATTTCTTTCTGTGCCCATCTTCTCTGCATGACTGAAAACATTTGTTTACCAAATACTTCCTTTTCCAGCTTCTTGTAAATTGCCTTCTTCCCTTTTAAAGTCCCAAACCACTAACTATTGCATCTTCTTGGTATTTAAGGTGAGGTCTTCAGCCATTTGGGGAAGTTAGCTTTCCTGGGTCTCTCCCATGTACATATGTTATTAAACTTTGGTTTGACTTTCTCCTATTAATTTGCCTCATGTCAACTTAATTCTTGACTTCCCTGGTGGCTCAGTGGTTAAGAATCCACAAGCCAGCGCAGACTTGGGTTTGATCCCTGGTTTGGGAAGATTCCCTGGAGAAGGAAATGGCAAGCCACTCCAGTATTCTTGCCTGGTTAATCCCATGGACAGAGAAGTCTGGCAAGCTACAGTCCATAGGGTCACAAAGAGTCAGATAGGACTGACCCTGCACATGCACACGCGCACACAGACACAGACACACACACACCACCACCAACAACAACAAATTAAGAATAACCCAGGTGCACACTGTCTTTAAATACAGTGTGAATCAACATCTTCAAGAACTACTATTCAACAGAAAGAAATGTACATTGATATGTGGTGCCGAATAACTCTGCCTGTGAAAGTGTTGTTGCTCAGTCATGTCTGCCTGTTGCGACCCCATGGACTATAGACCTCCAGGCTTCCCTGTCCATGGAATTCTTCAGGCAAGAATACTGGAGTGGCTTGCTATTTCCTACTCCAGGGGATCTTCCTGACTGAGGGATCAAACCTGGGCCTTCCACATTATAGGCACATTCCTTATCATCTGAGCCACCAGAGAAGCCCTAGACACCTGCCTACCTGCTCATAATTGTCTAAGAATCCTGTTCCAATTCCTTTCTCACTTATTTTCTAGAGATCAACCTGAGAAGATGTTTTACAACTTCCAAAGTTCAGCAGTTTTCTACAGGTACTAAAATCAAAACAAAAATCTTATCATAAAGAGTATAAAGCTGTGACCTCTAAATAACATAATTTCTACAGCTACTAAAAATCAAAACAAAAATCTTTTCATAAAGAGAATAAAACTGTGACCTCTAAATAACATAATTTATTTTACAGACCTCATGGACGGAGAAGCCTGGAAGGCTGTAATCCATGGGGTCACTGAGGGTTGGACACAACTGAGGGACTTCACTTTCACTTTTCACTTTCATGCACTGGAGAAGGAAATGGCAACCCACTCCAGTGTTCTTGCCTGGAGAATCTCAGGGATGGGGGAGCATGGTGGGCTGCCCTCTATGGAGTCACACAGAGTTGGACACGACTGAAGCCACAGCAGCAGCAGCAGCAGTACGAACTTTCATAGCTGCTTTGGCATTTATTTGATAAAAACCTGTTTATTTGCTCTACATCATTTACATTCAAAATAATTAAAATTTAAAGTACAAACTTCGAGTGCTGTACTAGGGGTGGGCATGGAGTATTATGTGAGTAAATTGGAGTAGTAACTCTGTATGAGATAACTGTGGAAATCTTGCAGAACTGATATGAATCATTTTAGTAGAATTTCCTTCCATTCTGAATTATTTTTCACATTTATCAATGGCAATTTTAGGAAAATGTTGAGTCAATGAAAAGTCAAGGCATAACAAACAATGACAACAAAAGCAAAAGATACATGTGTTTATTAACTAACATTTTGTCATGGCCTGTAGCCAGTCAAGTAGAGTTAAAACAACAGGGATCTTGAAAGATGTCCCTTGTGATTTCTGCTAAAGAATGAAGCATAATTGACTATGATGCTGTGAACTTCTGACTAAAAATATAGTGTATAGAAGTTTCATTAACCTAATTTCTAACAAGTAGAAATTTAGTAGCATGCTTATCTTAGATAAAATATTTAATTTTATTGTTTTTTTTTGAATGGGTCAGGGAGGAAGAAATTTTCCTCTACTCTGCTGGGTTCTTCTGATTGGTTAAAGAATTAACCTGACATCACACAGATTAAAAAGTGAAAATCAAAGCAAAGTTTAATAATGTGTACATGGAAGAGACCCAAGAAAATTAACTCACCAAAATGGCTGACGCCTTTCCCTTAAACAAGATGTATAAATAAAGGCAAAAGAAGATGCTAGAGGTAGTGGTTTGGAACTTCAAAAGGAAGAAAGGCAATTTACATGGAGGTGGAAAAGCAAGTGTTTGGTAAACAAATGTAGCTGGGCCATACAGAGAAAATGGGACACCAGATAGGACTGTGATCTTTAGGCCCCGCCAAACCAAGTATCCCCCTCAGGAAACCTAGCCCATAGTCTTTGCAGAAACCTGTGTTGATAACTCTTATCCTGGAACGGACCCTATGTCTATATTCTTCAGTGTTGCAGTGGTAAAGAATCTGCCTGGCAATGCAATCCCTGGGTCATGAAGATCCCCTGGAGTAGGAAATGACAACCCACCCCAGTATTCTTGCCTGGAAAATTCCATGGACAGAGCTACCTGGTGGGCTACAGTCCATGGGGTTGCAGAGTTGGATGCAACTGGGCACACATGCTACATTCTTTTAGACAGCTAGGGGAAGGTCAAAGTTTCTTCCTTTTTTTCTTGTAAATTAAGATGACTTTGAAATTTTTGATTACCAATTCATGGTTAATAGGTAATCAAAAAACATGAAGCTTTAAGGAAACAAGGTGATGCTTTAAGATAGTAAGCAATATATGAAACTATTGCAAAGTAGACAAAATCAGCCTGCAGGAGCCACAGCAACTGCCTATTATATAACTAAGTTACATGATTTTTATGAAGATATGAAAAAAGAAAAGCATTTAAAATTGTTAAGTCACTTTAGAAAGACAAATTGATTTAAATAGATCATGTGTTGCTTCCCTTAAATTACTAAAAAGCACCAAGGGCTTTNTCAGTTGATCTGCAGATTGAACATAAATCCAAAATACAATATCCAGTGAGAAACATGCCATGATTTCTCTGGATTAAATGTTTCTCTAGGGGAAAAAAAAAAGTAAATAAAGAAAAAATTAAAAAAAAACAGAAATAGAAATAGGCCTATGGACATAGAAAACAAATTTATTGTGACCAAAGGGGAAGGTGAGGGTAGGGATAAATTAAGAGGATGGGATTAACATATGCATACTACTATATATAGCTTTCCAGGTGGCAATAGTGGTAAACATGCAGGATATGTAAGAAACGTGGGTTTGATCCCTGGGTCAGGAAATCCGCTAGAGGAGGGCACAGCAACCCACTTCAGTATTCTTGCCTGGAGAATCCCATGGACAAAAGTGCATGGCAGGTTATTGTCCATAGGGTTCATGGACATGCAACCTATGGTGCATACCTGAACTAACATGTCACTGTAAATTCGTTTCACCTCAATCTAATTATTTTTAAATTAAAAAATAAATAAAGATGATGAAAATACAAGGCAAAGACTTGGTATGATAGTTTCAATTTAAATGTCCAGATGGTCTTCTTTCTAGATATATAAAAAATTGTCTATCCTCGATAAGAAAACAACATATATAAAAATGGTAAATGGGTAAAAATATCTGAAAATGTACTTCTCAAAATAAACATGAAAAGATGCTAGACTATAGACAACATTAATAAATTGATAAACTGCTTTTCTTTCTTTCTCTCTCATTTCCTTTTGTCTACTTCCTTAATTCATTCTTTCTATGTAATTTTCATGTCTGGCTTGGTCTTTCTTGACAGAAGAATGATTTAATGCATTTTGAATTAATTGAAACCCTTTGAATAGAAACATCTACAGAAGGAAATAATTTTTAATAGCAATACTTATGCAAATGAAAGAATTACAGCCCTTCAAAAGTAAGTTCATATTTATGTAAGAACTATAAAAGACTAATACAAGTTACTGACCTTTCTCTTTTGACACTTTGCTCTAAATATTCTTCAAGTTTTCATTTCATCTAAAGTAATTAAGTTTTCTCACCTATTTCATCTTCACTTGTCTTTCATTGCTCCTCAGCCAGATCCTTCTAGATGTCCTCTTTCCCAAAGGTAGTAAACATGTTCTTTATGTAAAAATCAAAACATAGCAAAGCTAATTCCATTCTAATTCTTACACTATGTAACTAACCCACATGGCTCAGTGATAAAGAATTCATGTGCAATGCAGGAGACATGGGTTTGAATGCCGAGTTAGGAAGATCTGTTGGGAAAGGAAATGGCAACCCACTCCGCTACTAACTCAATGAAACTAAGCCATGCCATGTGGGGCCAACCAAGACAGAAGAGTCATGGTGGAGAGATCTGACAGAATGTGGTCCACTGGAGAAGGGAATGGCAAACCACTTCAGTGTTCTTGCCTTGAGAACCCCATGAACAGTATGAAAAGGCAAAAAGATAGGACACTGAAAGAGGAACTCCCCAGGTCGGTAGGTGACCAACATGCTATGGGAGACCAGTGGAGAAATAACTCCAGAAAGAATGAAGTGATGCAGCCAAAGCAAAAACAACACCCTGTTGTGGATGTGACTGGTGATAGAAGCAAGGTCTGATGCTGTAAAGAGCAATGTTGCATAGGGCCTTGGAATGTCAGGTCCATGAATCAAGGCAAATTGGAAGTGGTCAAACAGGAGATGGCAAGAGTGAACACTGACATTCTAGGAATCAGTAAACTACAATGGGCTGGATTGGGTGAATTTAACTCAGATGACAATTATATCTACTACTGTGGGTAGGAATCCCTTAGAAGAAATGGAGTAGTCATCACAATCAACGAAAAGAGTCTGAAACTCAGTACTTGGATACAGTCTCCGAAATGACAGTATGATCTCTGTTCATTCCCAAGGCAAACCATTCAATATCATGGTATTCCAAGTCTATGCCCCAACCAATAATGCTGAAGAAGCTGAAGCTGAATGGTTCTATGAAGACCTACAAGACCTTCTAGAACTAACACCCCAAAAAGATGTCCTTTTCATTATAGGGGACTGGAATGAAAGAGTAGGAAGTCAGAAACACCTGGAGTAACATGCAAATTTGGCCTTGGAGTACAGAATGCAGCAGAACAAAGGCTAATAGAATTCTGCCAAGAGAACGTACTGGCCATAGCAAACACTCTCTTCCAACAACACAAGAGAAGACTCTACACATGGACATCACCAGATGGTCAACACAGAAATCAGATTGATTATATTCTTTACAGCCAAAGATGGAGAAGCTCTATACAGTCAGCAAAAAGAAGACTGACAGCTGACTGTAGCTCAGATCATGAAATCCTTATTGCTAAATTCAGACTGAAATTGAAGAAAGTAGGTGAAATCACTAGACCATTCAGGTATGATCTAAATCAAATCCCTTATGATTATACAGTGGAAGCAAGAAATAGATTTAAGGGACTAGATGTGATAGAGTGCCTGATGAACTATGGACAGAGGTTCGTGACATTGTACAGGAGACAGGGATCAAGACCATCCCCAAGGAAAAGAAATGCAAAAGAGCAAAATGCCTGTCTGAGAAGGCCTTACAAATAGCTGTGAAAAGAAGAGACACAAAAAGCAATGGAGAAAAGGAAAGATATACACATCTGAATGCAGAGTTCCAAAGAATAGCCAGGAGAAATAAGAAAGCCTTACTCAGTGATCAATGCAAAGAAATAGAGGAAAACAACAGAATGGGAAAGACTAGAGATCTCTTCAAGAAAATTAGAGATACCAAGGGAACATTTCATGCAAAGAGGGGCTTGATAAAGGACAGAAATGGTATGAATCTAACAGAAGCAGAAGATATTAAGAAGAGATGGCAAGAATACACAGAGGGAAAGGGAAAGTTGCTCAGTTGTGTCCAACTCTTTGCAACCCCAGGGACTGTAGCCTACCAGGCTTCTCAGTCCACGGGATTTTCCAGGCAAGAGTACTGGAGTGGGTTGCCATTTCCTTCTCCAGGGGATCTTCCAGACCCAGGGATTGAACCCGGGTCTCCTGCATTGTAGGCAGACGCTTTACCCACTGAGCCACCAGAGAATACATAGAGGAACTGTACAAAAAAGATCTTCACGACCCAGATAATCACCATAGTGTGATCACTCACCTAGAGCCAGACATCCTGGAATGTGAAGTCAAGTGGACCTTAGGAAACATCACTATGAACAAAGCTAGTGGAGGTGATGGAATTCCAGTTGAGCTATTTCAAATCCTCAAAGATGATGCTGTGAAAGTTCAGCACTCAATATGCCAGCAAATTTGGAAAACTCAGCAGTGGCCAGATGACTTTCTTTCAACCCCATCTCAAAGAAAGGCAATGACAAAGAATGCTCAAACTACCACACAGTTGCACTCATCTCACGTACTAGTAATGTAATGCTCAAAATTCTCCAACCAGGCTTCAGCAATACGTGAACTGTAAACTTCCATTATGTTCAAGCTGGTTTTAGAAAAGGTAGAGGAACCAGAGATCAAATTGCCAACATCTGCTGAATCATTGAAAAAGCAAGAGAGTTCCAGAAAAACTTCTATTTCTGCTTTATTGACTATGCCAAAATCTTTGACTGTGGTGCTGCTGCTGCTGCTGCTAAGTCGCTTCAGTTGTGTCCGACTCTGTGCAACCCCACAGACAGCTGCCCACCAGGCTCCCCCGTACCTGGGATTTTCCAGGCAAGAAAACTGGAGTGGGCTGCCATTTCCTTCTCCAATGCAAGAAAGTGAAGATGAAAGTGAAAGTGAAAAGTGAAGTCGCTCAGTCATGTCCGACTCTGTGTGCAGACCACAGCAAACTGTGGAAAATTCTTAAAGAGATGGGCATAGCAGACCACCTAACCTGCCTCTTGAGAAACCTGTATGCAGGTCAGGAAGCAACAGTTAGAACTGGACATGGAACAACAGACTGGTTTCAAATAGGAAAAGGAGTATGTCAAGGCTGTATATTGTCACCCTGCTTATTTAACTTATATGCAGAGTACATCATGAGAAATGCTGGTCTGGAAGAAGAACAAGCTGGAATCAAGATTGCCTGGAAAAATATAAATAACCTCAGATATGCAGATGACACCACCCTTGTGGCAGAAAGTGAAGAACTAAAGAGCCTCTTGATGAAAGTGAAAGGAGAGAGTGAAAAAGTTGGCTTCAAGCTCAACATTCAGAAAACTAAGATCATGGCATCTGATCCCATCACTTCATGGCAAATAGATGGGGAAACAGTGGAAACAGTGGCTGACTTCTTTTTTTTGGGTTCCAAAATCACTGCAGATGGTGACTGCAGTCATGAAACGAAAAGATGCTTATTCCTTGGAAGGACTGCAGCCTACCCAGCTCCTCCCTCCATGGGATTTTCCAGGCAAGAGTACTGGAGTGGGGTGCCATTGCCTTCTCTGATAACCAATCTAGTAAGCATATTAAAAAGCAAAGACATTACTTTGTCAACAAAAGTCTGTCTAGTCTCAAGGCTATGGTTTTTCCAGTAGTCATGTATGGATATGAGAGTTGGACTATAAAGAAAGCTGAGTGCCGAAGAATTGATGCTTTTGAACTGTGGTGTTGGAGAGGACTTTTAAGAGTCCCTTGAATTGCAAGGAGATCCAACCAGTCCATCCTAAAGGAGATCAGTGTTGAGTGTTCATTGGAAGGACCGATGTTGAAGCTGAAACTCCAATACTTTGGCCACCTGATGCGAAGAGCTGGCTCATTGGAAAAGACCCTGATGCTGGGAAAGATTGAGGGCAGGAGGAGAAGAGGATGTCAGAGGATAAGATGGTTGGATGGCATCACCGACTCAATGGACGTGGGTTTGGGTAGACTCTGGCAGTTGGTGATGGACAGGGAGGCCTGGCATGCTGCAGTTTATGCGGTGTCAAAGAGTCGGACACACTGAGCGGCTGAACTGAACTGAACTTTCGCCTGGGAAATATCACGGACAGAGGTGTCTGGCATGTCTACGTTCCATGGGGTTGCAAAAGAATTGGACATGGCTTAGCAACTAAACAACAACAACAATGTTTTCAAAGACATTTAACTCTCAGTTCTTTAGCTTTCAACCTCTTCCCTCCCCTACTCCCATACCTACTCTACAGGCAGTTTAGTAATCGTAGAGTCCCGGATTTTCATATAAGCTCCTCTTTTTCCAATGGTTTGGCCATCAAAAAATTGTTTTAATGCCTATAGTCTTGATTTTTTCATTTTTAAATTGTCAAAATAATGCTTTCTTAAAACAGAATTCATTGAAATAAAGCATAAACGTATTTAGTTACAGTGTACAAATTAGATATGGGTTAAGTGCTCAATCCAAGTAATTGTTTTACTATATAATAAGCAATAAAACATAAAGCTAAATAATAATGATAAAATATGATAATAATAATATAAAATAATAA
>SJYQ01004372.1:205775-215942 GCA_006410935.1 Redunca redunca | reverse complement strand
GATATAGGCTTCCTGGATGGCTCAGTGGTAAAGAATTTGCCTGCTAATGCAGGAGACGTGGGTTTGATCCCTGCGTCAGGAAGTTCCCCTAGAGAAAAAAATAGAAAGCCACTCCAGTATTCTTGCCTTGGAAATCCCATAAACAGAGGAGGGCAGGCTACATTCCATGGGGTAGCAAGAATCAGACAGGATTTAGTCACTAAACAATAACATAACAAAAATAATCACAATGTCAAAAGTATTTAGCCAATGTGTTTTACCACAAAGTCCCTCAGTCTCTACACAATAAGTAAAAGTGAAGTTGTTCAGTCGTGTCTGAGCCTACCAGGCTCCTCCATCCATGGGATTTTCCAGGTAAGAGTACTGAAGTGGGTTGCCATTTCCTTCTCCAGGAGATCTTCCCAACCCAGGGAATGAACCTTGGTCTCCCACATTGAAGGCATATAACTAACATATGACTTTTAGCATTTCTCATTCTTAGCTGTGGCTTTTGGTATCTTCTAAGTGCTGTAGCACAACTAGCTGATTATCAGGTGGTCAGTAAGGAAAGCCATGAAGAAGAAGATACTGACACCTCATTTTTTTTTTTTTTTTAGTTAGAATGCCAGGCTCTTATTTCCCTTGGTCCTGGGAAATATCAGTATACAAGAACTGGGTTTTAATTTTTTTCAGATTTAAATATACTTCACTAGCCATAAGTCTTTCACACACTAATCTAGGGTCATTACCGATGAAAGTACAAAGTAGACATATGCTAAACCCATCCTAGTTTAAAGCAACTATTGTTAATGATTGTTAACAATCACAATAAATGAGGATCAAATGCTAAATTAACCAGATGGGTTTCAGGAACAGTAAGTATAACCTGAGCATCTCCCCATGGAGCCACCTGGTTACGCATAATGTTGAAACTTGTTTACCAGAGAGCCACATTTGAAATTGTCACCAAGTGAGAGTTCTGTTGCTTATCCCTATCATATTGGGCAAGCTTCATCATTATCCTTATAAACTAAGAGCTGACACTAACACTGTACTAACAATGAAGTATCAGAAAGAGATTCTCTTTCCATGTATATACACAATGAAGATGAATACACAGGGGAGGCAGTTGTGTACAAATCAGGAAGCGAGCTCTTGCCAGATCCTGAATTGCCCAGCTCTTTGATCTTGGAGTTTCCACGTCCAAGATAATGAAAAATAAGTTTTTGTTGTTGAAGCCACCTAGTTAAAGGTGTTTTGTTATGGCAGCCTGATCTAAGATATTGTCCATTTTAACTTTCACAGCTATTATCTTTTGCAGTGGGTGCTCAAATTCAGTGTATTCAATGGAAATAATTTCCAGAAAATAGTCTTGCCCTTAACCCACATAGGTTTCAATAGGAAACAGAACATAACAGATATCTGTTGCATTTTTATACACTAACAATGAACTATCAAAAAGAGAAATTAAGGAAACAACTCCACTTACCACTGCTTCCAAAAGAATAAAATATCTAGAAATAAACCTACTTAATGAGGCAAAATCCTGTACTTGAAAAGTACAAGACATTGATGAAAGAAACTGAATATGAAACAAAGGACAAGATATACCATATACTTGGATTGGAAGAATAAATATTATTAAAATGATGATACTACCCAAGGCAATCTATAGATTCAACACAATTCCTATCAAAATATCAATGGTGTTTTTAACTAGAACGTATAATTTTGAAATCTGTATGGAAACACAAAAGATTTTAAATACACAAAATAATCTTGATAAAGAAGATCAGAGTTGGGGGAATCATGCTCTCTGGCTTCAGACCACACCTTGAAGCTATAGTAAATAAAACAATATGGTACTGCCACAAAAACAGACATGTAGATCAATGGAACAGAATAGACAGTCCAGAAATAAACCCATGTACTTATGGTCATCTAATCCGTGACAAGGGAGGCAAGAATATACAATGGACTAAAGACAGTTTCTGCAATAAATGGTGCTGGGAAAACTGGACAGCTAAATGTGAAAAGAATAAAATTAGAACATTCTCTAACATATTAAAAAAATAAACTCAAATTGGATTAAAGTTCTAAATATAAGACTATGATAAAATTCCTAGAGTAAAATGAAGGCAGAACACTATTTAACCTAAATAGAATCACTATTTGGGGGATCCACATCCTAAAGGAAATAAGAGCAAAAATAAACAAATGGGACCTAATTAAACTTAAAAGCTTTTTTACAAGCAAAGGAAACTATTGACAAAACCAAAAGAAAAAAAAAATGCTGAATGGGAGAAGATAGCTACAAATGATATTACCTACATGGGATTAATATCCAGCATATATAAATGCTCATTCCATTCAACAGCAATAAAACAAACAACCCATTAAAAAATAGGCAGGGTGACAGAATAAGCATATTTTCAAAGAGAAAATGCAGATGGCCAACAAGCACATGAAAACATGTTCAATACCACTAATCAAGAAAATGTAAATCAAAATCACGAGATATTGTCTCACACTTGTCAGAATGGCTATCATCAAAAACGTTGGTAACTGTGGAGAAAAGGGAACATTTAGACACTATTATTTTGTAACTGTAAATACAGTGTAACCTTTAAAAATTGTGTATAAAAAAGCTGATATGAAGATTTAAGTTGTGTCTGATAGCTACAAATATTGAGTGTAAGCATCTGGATGGATTGCCATCACAATAAAATGTTACTGACGAGCACATGCCAACAGAACAAGGCTGGAATGATGACGGGTAAGTAGTAGAGAAACTGTTGGCGTCATACCTTAAAATTGCAGTTATGTTTATGAATGCTGAGTGTTTAATAAATTTAATCTGGACTTGCAGTCATAAATATTCTTATTATACACAATAAAAAAAGTTTAAAAAAAGCTGAAGATATTTTAAAGAAAGAAAACACATTGGTATAAAGAATACTCTAGTATTCAGCTGCTTTTTTAGTGAGGGAGATGTGAAAATGAAAACTATAAATAGAAACACAAAGGTCCTGTTGCCATTAAGATCTGTTACAGGCACGGTATTAATATTAAAACCATTTTCACAGCAGAAATGGCTTCAACTTCCATTTGATATTACAGCAAATAATTTAGGAAATGATTAATGAGATTTTTAATTATACATTGAGTTTATCATAAAACAATCCGTGCCACTACAGCTGGAAAGGATCAGGCTTTAATTAGATCCAGGGAAAAATTCCACAGAGAAGCAAATCCATCCACTTTAGGTGCCCAGGACTTCTCCGTTCCTGGTTCACCTTCACACTTGGCTGCTTAGCTTGTTTCTTAGCACACAGTGCTAATGAGGCCACCGTCATGATTTCACTCCCTGTATGTGCCAGTTAGCTTCACTATGCTCCGGTGTTACAGACTGTTTTCTTAAATTTGGCCTGCCAACTCAAAGATTGCTCCACTCATTCATCAGGGAAATGTGGCAAAAAAAAGCAAGGAAGATTCATCATAAAATTTAAACTACTGCTGATCACATTGGGATGGGGGCAAGAAGGCTTCTTGGAAAAATCACTCATCATATTTTTCAGGTTTTTCCGACGCCCTCCAGCTTGACTGCTTTTAGTTTAACATTACAAAATTCAGTCATAAGTGTGACTCACTTTCCAATATCATCAGTGTCCCATTAGATTCCCAATCTCCAAAGCATTCTATCCTGGATTTGCTCACCATGGTTACTGACACGGGGAAAGCACTGAATAACATATGCCAACAGAACAAGGCTGGAATGATGACAGGTTAGTAGTTAGAGAAACTGTTTGCATATTACTTTAAAACTGCAGGCAGAGCCGTGTGCCACCCCCTTGAACCTTCACTAGGGCTTCATACTTCAAAACACAGTACATTTTTCAACAATTTTTACTGAGTATTAACTAACCACAGGGGCTTCCCTGGTGGCTCAGACAGTAAAGAATCTGCCTACATTGCGGGAGACCTGGGTTCGATATCTGGGTCAGGAAGATCCCCTGGAGAAGGGCATGGCAATCCATTCTAGTATTCTTGCCTGGAGAATCCCCATGGACAGAGGAGCCTGGTGGGCTACAGTCCATGGAGTCGAACAGAATCAGACATGACTGAGCGACTAAGCACAGCACGAGAGCACAGCAACTAACTATGTGGGATGCAAAGAAATGTGTGGCAAGTGTTCAAGAAACTTACAATGGATTCATTTTATAAATAAAGGCTCATAATTTGACCAAGTGGAATAAGTTCCACTGGCATTGCCAAAAAAAAAAAAAAAAAAAAGGAGCCAAGGGTCATTAGGCAACTCAGCCTAGTCAAAATTCTATGAAAGACTTGGATGATGTTATAAAGGCCATGCTTATCAAGTTAAACATGACATGCGGATGGGAGGAATAATGAAACAGTACATTGAAGGAAGAGATGGAGATCTAAAAAGAATTTCATAATTTATAATGGTGGACAGAATCTATCAAAAATTGTATCAAGATTTATTCTGATCACTCTCTTGAAGTAGCTGTATGACCTCGAACTGCTATCTAATTAACTTGTGCTCATTATCCTTATCGGAAAAGTCTGAGTCTTGCCTCAGATAATTTGCCCACCAGGCAAGCCCTAAAAGTTTATAATTCTATGAATCAAGATGTTAGACATTGGAAGCTTTACTGGGCATGAGTCTGGAAGCTGAGAAGGGGAACTGATTCGTCTTAAAATTCAAACTGTGTCTCTGGCAGATGGTTGTCAGTTGTTAGTTGTCAGGATCTCTCGTTGAGCAAAAATGTGCTCCCATTGACTTACAGGTGCTTCTGTTTTGTAGCACTGGTTTTACAGTTTGGTTGCTTGTAGGAGTCGTGCAACATCAGGCATCAGACCAGGGGGAGAAATACATAATGCTAGTCTTGATGAATTTGCTCACTATCTTCTGTTTATCTCAGCAGACTTCTGCCCCAGGCTTGGAATGAATACATTCTTCCCGTCAAGTCCTAGGAATCATTTTTCACCATAAGCACAGAGCCCTCTTCAGCTCTGTGTCACTGAGTAACTGTCAGAAGACAAGTGCCATGACAAGAAATGTCCCTCCATAAAATGGTTTATTTATTTTTACCCAAAGACATCCTATTGAGAGAAGAGGTTCATGAAGTCTTTATGCTTCATATAAAAACATAGCAACCACACACAAAGAGCAAGAAATGTTCTTGTTTACTGATCTAAAGAATAAAACTGTCTCACACGTAAGTGTCTGTCATAAGCTTCCCCAGTGCCTCAGTGGTAAAGAATCTGCCTGCAATGCAGGAGCCACAGGAGATGCAGGTTTGATCCCTGAATTTGGAAGATCCCCTGGAGGAGGGCATAACAACCCACTCCAGTATTCTTGCCTGGAGCATCTCATGGACAGAGGAGCCTGGTGGGCTACAGTCCACAGGGTCATGAAGAGTCGGATACAACTGAAGTGACTTAGCAAGCACTCATGTCTATGATAGGCTTTAGTTTTAAAAACTACGGGTTGAATAAAAATTGTAACTAAGGCAACTCATGTGAAGAATATACGTTATTTTACCTAATAAGGAACAGTACTCACTTTTATTTTATGCACAGTAACTATTATTGGCAGGGGATAGATTGGTGATGTTTTTTATTTATGAATGAATGAGTTTTCAAAGGCTTGGTGTCTGGGACATAACTTTGAATACTGTTCGATAGATACATAATATCAATGCAAATACACTTGCTTTCATTTACATATACATGCACACTCATGGAATATTAGTGGTCATTTGCTTCATTCTTTTATTTCATTTCAGTTATTCTTGCTTCTGGTGTACATATGACAGTGAACAACAGGAAGCTTCATACCATGGTCCTTCTGATTCTAAAACCTCTGCTATTCTCTGTATTTCAATATGGTTCTCTGTGTGCAAGGGGAATAATTATAGTCTGTCACCAGAACTTTTACAAGTATCTAGCATACTTGTTTTATATAAAGTTTGTAGGATGTGGTAAAACGCTTAAAGGAGAAAAAAAACCTTTGGTGAAAAAAAGTGTTCATGTCCAGTTGGGAGAAAATGCAGACCAGACCACTTCAGTATATTTATTGTCATTGCTATTGAAATTAACTATGTACAATATTGTGCTAGGAAACTAATTTTGTATTTACAGGAAACAGCAAACTGTGTTATTTTTAATTGAGGATAATTTTTTACAATTTTTTGTTGATATTGGAATTAGAGGTCATTAAATTACTGTTTGTCTTGTTTACATAGAACTTAACTGAGTAGGAGAAAAAAGAACCAAAACTTTTTGTAGTAGTAGCTACTGAAAGTAAATTAGAAATATAAATACACTCAGATTTTGAAAGAAAATAGGTTTTGGAGAAAGTACAAATCCTCAGCAAGAAATCACTTAAAAAGGAACGTTGAGACTTCCCCACCCTCTCATCACAATTTCACCTCAGTTCCCACTTCATGGTGTTGCAAATTGATAAAAACAATATTTCTGAGAACTATCTCAAGTCAGAATCAAAGTTNTGAAAGCATGCCTTTTGGAAACTGGCAAAATATGGTAACTTTCCTATGAAAACTGAATTAGCTTGCCATGACAATCTGAAAAATAAGAATGATGTAGCAACTCAACTGTCAGGTAACAAAATATATTTTGAAGAAATAATGTGTAGAATATATTTTCGTTGATTTATGGACTTTCATTTTTGTATTTTTTTTTAAATAACAATCTGAACATGTTTAGATTATAAGATATTTTTCTATTTGGGTTATTAACATCTGAATATTAAATAAAAAATTGTTATTTTAAAATCTTTATGTTACCAGGTTAGGAAAATCATAGCATGTGAAACAACTTGCTTGAGATCACATTTAGGAACTTCTAGGGACATACACATTGTATGTCTTTTCTTTGGCCTGTAGTCAGTCATGTCATGAAATTAAGAAGTGGATTTAAATAATTACAAAAGACTATTCTAAAATTATATCATTACGGTATACCTTGGAAATTCAGCACATATTTTGTTGCACAGTTAGTGGATATTTAGTTTTTTGGTCACATTTCTTGAAGCAGATGCTTGCTAACAGTTTTACATTGTGTTTTCTTTTTCTGTTAATAGTAATTTAGTGCAGATGAATTAGAACATACTTGGAAAGTTCTGTGCTGACATGAGTCACTCCTCTTCTGCCACCTATGCTTCCTGAGTCATTGTAAGGCAGGTGGCACCAATGGCAGAAGATAAATGGATATTAAGGATGAACCATCTGTACTAATACCCAACGGTTCACCTTGTCCTTGATATTTGGAGAAATAAACACAGCCCTAAATATCAGTATAAACAATCATATGTGCTTCCCAAAAAGTGTGTTAGAAGTAATGTACTTTAAAATTAATTCAGTTAACGAGCAATTTGATGGGTTTAAAACCAAAATTAGAGAAATGGAAGGAAGAGTAAAACTATTGGAAAAACACAGTAGGGAATGTAAATAGAGTGTGAAAACTGCTGCGGAACAGATTGCTGTTATAATTAGAGACAGCATTTCACTGTCCTTTAAATATGAGTCCCTGGAAATTGCCGAGTGGAAGAGGGGGGGACACAGCTGTTTCAGCGTACAACTGGTGGGAATCACAAGAACCATAGTTAAACATAACTATGTTAGTTAGCTAACTTAGTTAGCTAGCTAAATAAACTAGCTAACTAAGTAACTAAGACACCTGGCTTGAACCTTAGATACAAATGTATAATGTTATAAAAAAATAAAGTATAGCTAGCTCATCAGAGAGTATTGAGGGAGAATAAGAAAGTGCTCACCTGGTACAAAATATATTGTATGCATACCATGATTTCTTCAAGTCGTCAGTATATAAGGGCTCCATGGTGCTCAGATGGTAAAGAAACTGTCTGCAATGTGGGAGACCTGGGTTTGATCCCTGGGTGGGGAAGATCCGGTGGAGTAGGAAATGTCAATCTACTCCAGGATTCTTGCCTGGAAAATTAGTATATAAAGAAAAGACAATCTCAAAAGAAAGAGATATTTGAATATTGATTAGTATGGTTAATTGTAGCTTTCACATTAAATTGTGTCCTTTGTTTTATATAAGTCTAGAGGAGAATTAACTGAATACTTGGTAATTAATCAAGATTCTCCCTCTCCCACACCCCCTCCACCACACAGTCAAAAGAACATTCAATGAATGTCCAGGAAGGACATGTCACACACCCAATTACTATCTCACCAGATCTCTATGTACTCTCTGGAGAACCATACTGTCTCAACTCCTCTCTTACTTTGTCTTAGTGAAAAGCAAATTTTAAAAAGTTCCAGACAGATAAAAAATAAAGACTACATACTCTTCTGACTTAGAGTTAACCCAAAGCTCCGAAATAGCAGGATTGAGCATTTTGTTTTCTCATCTTTTAGTGTTATCAAATATTGACATATATATTATTTTCTCTCCTTTTTCAAGCTGCATATAGAGACCTGTTTTTATCAGTACATTAGCTGCCCAGCTGGACAAGAACAGCTATCCTCTAGATTTTCTTAGAAAGGATGATATTTTTTAAAAAATAAATTATCCCATGGGTGAGAGGATTATTGGAAGAACATCAGTGACTCTGCGAACTAGACTATAAGAATTCTCAGGCTGTATGTGTTTGCCCTTCTCCCCATAATATTCAGTGAGACCCAGGAAGCCTGGTGGTACTTATCTCTACAATACAGACAGTTTTCACTTTTCTAACCTTTGCTTCACTCCTCCAGGAAAGAAAGAGTGGCAAAAAGGAACAAAGTCTCTAGTGGCCATCCAAGCACTATGTCATCATCTCTTGTGTATACTCCAACCTCTTTGATTCTGTTCCATAGAATATTTGTACTTCAGCATCATGAAGGAGCAAAACCTGTTTTTGTATTTTAGAGAAATTTTTGGTCATAATTTACACTATGTTTTGCTGAATTTGGTGTACCCAGCAGTTGTGCATAAAGAAATAATAGAGAGTTGTGCATAGAGTTGTGCATAGAGAAGTAATAGAGGTACTGGGCTTATGCAGTTTCAATCCCTGAGTCGAGAAAATCTCCTGGAGAAGGAAACAGCAACCTGGCCTACCATTCTTGCCTGGCAAATCCCATGGACAGAGGAGCCTGGGGGGCTACACTCCATGGGGTCGCAAACAATCAGACATGACTGCGCACACGCACACAACACAGTGCAACACACGTTCAGAGAATAGAAATTATCTCCGGTGAAATATTGTCAAGAATCCACACGTGTTTTTACTTTATCTTTCCTTCCTAAGTATTTGTATTTTCAAGGATGGCTTTATAGATTACCCATGAATTATTTTCACAGTGATGATGATGGGGATCCAAATACTGTCTTTTGACACCACAGATCTGTCTCCCAACGGACGCACTCATTCTTTGCGTCTCAAACAACCATGGAGAAAATAGGGCTGAGGCGTAATAGAGCTTAAAATCAACTTTATTAAATTGAATTTCTCCAGAATTGAGAAGATATCTCATTTTTTCTATAGCCTTCAGGTAAACACTTCCAAAGAGGTATTTTAATAACCATTTAAGCACACAAGGACAGCTGTTCAGGTGGTTTCAGAGAGGATGAAAAATTGCATATGTCATCTGCCAGAGCACATACTAAATTACCTTGCCTACAGAAACTTGTTATTGGCCTAGAAGATATTTATTACCCCACTTGAGTTGTTAGAAAAACAATGTCCTAAACTTCCTATGGCAGAAAATATATCAATGAAAATTCAGCATCACTTTAATCTTTTAATACGTACTCTGTTATTAGTGGCCTAAATTTCTTTGACAGAACATCAATGAAAACTGTTTCACTTTCATCTTTTACTATACTCTCTGTTACCATATTTCTGTGCTTATTAACAGCATTTGTCAAGGATTTGACCATTTTCTTAGTATGCATTATTTAATATTTCATACAATATATTCAAACAAAAGAACACATAGTTCACATAGGTTCAAATTCTTTTCAGAGATTTAAGTTGTACATTGCAAACTACCTTTCTAAGTACTTACTGTTTCAGAACATTTCAATCTATGGATTTTTGTCACTGTACTTAAAAATAATTAAAGAATTATTTCATTATTACATCTAATACTGAATATTTATATGCTTTTACCTAGAGAAATTTGTGGTAATTTA
>SJYQ01004372.1:177327-202573 GCA_006410935.1 Redunca redunca | reverse complement strand
AGGATTACTGTAAAATTTTATTTTCATCTTGGCTGGAGTAAATGTGGGTGTTTTAAAATTACAATATCTATACCAGATACTGCATAGCATTCAAGAGCAATTTTAGAAAGTGCAGACTTGCTGACAGGGTCCTATGATAAAGGAATTTCACACGTGTAAATTCAGTAGGGAGATATTATGTTGGTCCCACTAATCTACTGAGCTTCCTGCAGTTTCAACCCAACTGTTGCAAGGCTTTTATGCATTAGTATAGACCAAAATGTTTGACTGAATGAAAGTTGTCGAAAGCAAAGCATGTAAAAAAGTTCTAAACGTGAAACTGAATTGTGAAAGGTATATACATATGTACATATACAATCTTTAGAAAGAATTAAGCTCTTGTTTAAACCAAGGTTATAAAAAGTATGATCAAAATATGTTTCATAGTAAGCATTTGATAAAAAGTATCTCACATGGAAAAAAAATAAAAGTTTTTCCTGAAACAAAATTTATGCATTTATTCTAAGAATTATTTCTTAAGAGCTTAATTAAGTTATCATTTCATACATCACTGATTTTCAAAATTTGAAGCATCAAAATCTGTTTGTAAAAATAATTTAATGGAGACCTACAATGTCAAAAACATAGAAGAATTGCTCTAATTAAAACAGAAGTTGTTTAATTTCTACCTCATACTTTTAACTGTTTAAGTGCTCCAAATTTTTAATATAAACAGTATATATTTTGAAATAGTTTTGAAAAGTAATGCTTTTGAAATGTATTTCCATAAAATTTAAAATTTGAAACATGTATTTTGGGAACAAAGTTCACTACAAAATTGAGTTCAGTGTACAAAATGTTACACTATATCGCCTGTCCCCACACACTCACCTGAATCTTACATTTGTTATAATTGATACACCAGCACTGACACAACTCTGTCATCCCAAGTCCACAGTTTCCATTAGGATTTACTCTTCATGTTGCATGTTCTATGGTTTTTGACAAATGTATTTGACAGGTTTCCATTGTTACAGTTTCAGGCAGGGTAATTTCACCACTCTAAAAATACCTTATTCCACTATTCATTCCTCCCTGTAAACCATCTGTGGTAACCATTGATATTTTCTCTGTCACCATAGTTTTACCTTTTCCAGAATGCCATATAGTTGGAATCAGATAAGATAGTATGAAGGCTTTTGTGACTGCCTTCTTCCATTTAGTCATATGCATTTAAATTCCCCCCACATATTTTCATGGCCTGATAGCTCATTACTTTTTACCAATGAATAATAGTCCACTGCACAGATATCTCATTGTGGCTCAGTGGTAAAGAATCGGCCTGCAATGCAGGAGACCCGGGTTTGATCCCTGAGCCGGGAAGATTCCCTGGATTAGGGTATGGCAACTCACACTAGTTTTCTTGACTAGAGAATCCCCTGGACAGAGGAGCCTGGAGGACTGCAGTCCATAAGGGTCGCACAGAGTTGGACACAACTGAAACAACTAAGCAGCAGATATAGCCACCAGGGAAAGCTGGGAAAGATTGAGGGCAGGAGAAGCAGGCATCAAAGGATGAGATGGCTGGACGGCATCTCAGATGCAGTGAACATGAACTTGGGCAAACTCTGGGAGATGGGGAGGGACAGGGAGGCCTGGCTGCTGCAGTCCATGGGGTCACAAAGAGACGGACATGACTGGGCAACTGAATAACGACAACAGATATAGCACAACTGATTTATCCATTCACTTACTGAAGGAGATCTTAGTTCCCTTCAAGTTTTGGTAATTATGAATAAAACTGCTATATACATACCTGTGCTGGCTTTTATGTAGACGTAAGTTTTCAGTTCGTTTGGGTAATACAGGGAGTCTGATGGCTGGATTGTATAGTAAGACCAGGAGGTGCTGCTGCTCTACACCTTCACCAGCATCTGGTATCGTCAGTGTTTGGGATTTTAGCCATTGTAGTATCATTTGTCTGCTTTAAATTGTGAAATATGTTTTTCAGATGTCTTGTATCATGTTCCTGTTATTTCAGTTTGCTATTCATAAGAAAGATGTCCTATAAATAATATATAATCATTAAAAGTATGATAAAAACCTCATTTTTAATGAACATAGAAAAATTTAACAGGGATGGCCCAAGAAATTCCCCAGGGATTATTCCCTTTGGATGGTCTTATTCTTAGTGCTTTTTTCTCTGAAGAGAGTAATTATTGTGGTTTCCTTCTAATCAAATTTACCCAGAGAGAAAGTACTTTTATTTTCCTTCATCTGATTGAATAATGATTGAATTTATCTTGTAACATTCTAAAAAATTTTTTAAGTTTAGTATCCTATACTTTAGCATTATATTCTTAATAAATATTTGTATAATACTGAATGACTTTTTTCCATTCAGTTCTCCTTAATAGCCATTCAGTTAAAAAACAAAATCAGTCTGTTGGTTTCCATTTTTCTGAAAGCTTGTAGGATATATACAAACATAATAATGTCATTTATTTTACATTTTTAAAATCTTTAATTCAGTAGAATTTTGTCTGATAGATTATTTTGTCATCTAATCTTTAATAAGAGAAATCACTGCTCTTCTTTACAGGTCTTTTCCCTCTTTCATTTTGTTAAAGCTGCATTGATATTCTCTGGTGCTCTGTTGGTCTGTGTGTGTGTGTGTGTGTGTGTGTGTGCACGTGTTCAGTCATTCAGTTGTGTCCAACTCTTTGCAACCCTATGGACTGCAGTCTGCCAAGTTCCTCTATTCATGGAATTTTCCAGGCAAGAATAATGAAGTGTGTGGCCATTTCCTACTCCAGGTGATCTTCTTCTCTAGCAATGCAGGGGACAAAGGGATCAAATCCACATCTTCTGCCTCTCTTGTATTGCTGGTATGATTCTTTACCACTGACTCACCTGGGAATCCCCATTGGTCTATGTACTCAAATCTGTACTGCCTTCTTTCTCAAACTTTTTCAGGTTTGTCATCCAATTTTCTTAGGTCAGTCTAATCAAGTTGCCCATTTACCATCTGCCATATCTATCCATGCTGTTTAATAAAATTGAGAAAAGACAATGACTCTTACTAGGGACCCCAAACTTCTGATCTCAGCTACCCATTCAGGCTGTACTAGACATTCCGAATGGCATATTCTAGAATCACTTTCTCTCACTGGCCTCAAGTTTGCTTTCAGTTTCAAGCCAATGATCTTTCTCCATAAACCTTGATTCTTCACCCTTATATTTATCATTGCTGTTTAAAGTTGGATAGCTTAAATAATCCACAGATTGTATTATCTAACTTCACTAAATGCTAGATTAAATGAGGAAAAACTAAAGATGCTTACTAATATAATCTGGGGAGAATATTAAGTAAAATAATCAAATAATGTCCTTAACACTGTGCCTAATAAATTGAGAGTGCTCAATAAATTTTAGCAATTAATATTATTTAATTATCATAACCATCAACCCTTCCTGAAATTCTTTTATTCTTAGTAAATAACTATTAATAGTATTGGAAAATCCTTATCAAATATTATTAAAACATTAATAGAAATTATAAGGACATGTAATATAAAATACATTCTCAGTGCAGTTCAATTGCTCAGTCATGTCCAACTCTTTGTGACCCCATGGACTGCAGCACACCAGGCTTCCCTGTCCATCACCAACTCCTGGAGCTATTTTCTAGTCACTTAAAATCAGATAACGGATGAAAAATATTTAGTATTTTCCTCATTTTAAGATCCTAATTTGTTGGTGAAGCAAGTGTGTGATTTGTCCAAACACCTTCCACCAAAGCCTCATGGCAATAAAGTTAAAGGAAAATAGATTTGATACATGTTACAATAAATGTCCATATTTAATCATTGATCATAAGATTATCAGACATTATAGAATATCAAGCAGTCCCTTACTTCAAAGACCCTTTCTGATATTATTTAAGTGTACATTTTAAAACTGATTTCAACTCAATTCATCATTGACATTACTTTTATTTATATTAGAAACAGAGTTCTTAATATGTGCTATCATTATGCCAAGCATTTTATAAATAACACTAAACTTAAGCCTTATACAATTCTAGCAAATAGGGACTCCTATAATTCCCGTTTTATAGGAGTAAGTTAAGAAGATGAATTCACTTTTTCAAATAGTCCCGTCTTCTTACAAGTTGAATTTTCTCAGTTTCCTAATCAGACTATGTTTATCTGGTTGACCAAAGTCTGTACTTCCATATTACTATGAGATAAAATTAGGTACATGGGTTAAAACCAGTTTCCTATCATTTACCTTATAAGTATTCCAAAATGACCAAGTAAATGTATGTATGCAAGGTGTTTGTCAAATAATTATTTGCCAACTTCCACACTCCTTTTATTAGTAGGCAATATATTAAAAGAAACCCCATATACATTTAATAATTACTCAAATAAGTTAAATAGTTATTGGGCTGCTGCTGCTGCTGCTGCTAAGTCGCTTCAGTCGTGTCCGACTCTGTGCGACCCCATATTGGGCTACAGTATCTTAAAGAGTAGGGGCTTCTCAGGTGGCACGGTGGGAAAGAATTCACCTGCCAGTGCAGGGGATGCAGGAGAGGCAGGAGACCCTCGTTCCATCCCTGGGTTGGGAAGTTCCCCTGGACTAGGAAATGGCAACCGCACTCCAGTATTCTTGCTTGGGAAATGCCATGGACAGAGGAGTCTAGCAGGCTGCAGTTCATGACATCGCAAAGAGCTGAGTGACTAAGCGACTGAGCACACGCACATTTTAAAGAGCAGTTTGGTGATACTCTGACTTCTTGATATAACACCAGGCATATTAGTTCCTGTAAACATATTATAGTCCTTTAATTCAACTGGCTGATAAACTTCTAAGTATTTTAACCTAAAAGCAAAGTTGTGGGGAGACTCATATATGTTCTTCAAACTTTGATTTCTATTTCTTAAATTTTTTAGTACGCTTTTCTATTGATTTCCTTTAACAGAAAGTGTTTGCTCAGCTTTTGAAATATGCAAGAGATTAAGGTTGCTGATTCACTGATTACCATTTTATTGTAGGATTTATGAAACATGTACTTTGTTGTTATATACACTCCAAATCAGTTTATGTGAAATACTTAAGCTTTATTTTTATTTTTTAATTTAAATTTATTTATTTTAATTGGAGGCTAATTACTTTACAATATTTTATTGGTTTGGCCTATATCAACATGAATCCACCACGGGTGTACCAGTGTTCCGCATCCTGAATGCCCCTCTCTCCTCCCTCCCTGTACCATCCCTCTGGGTCATCCCAGTGCACTGTTTATAATATTAAGCTTTATATTTGTTATTCAAAAAAAGAATTGCAAGCTTTCTGTAAGAGTAAAGTTACCTATATGATGCTTTTATGAAGGCCTTCAAATATAAACAGTCTGAATCCTTTCTATAATAAAATGTTGGATCTAGAGTTGATTTTGCGATCAACCCTGGGATTTCTTTGGAAGGAATGATGCTAAAGCTGAACCTCCAGTACTTTGGACACCTCATGCGAAGAGCTGACTCATTGGAAAAGACTCTGATGCTGGGAGAGATTGGGGGCAGGAGGAGAAGGGGACAACCCAGGGTGAGATGGCTGGATGGCATCACGGACTCGATGGACATGAGTCTGAGTGAACTCCGGGAGATGGTGATGGACACGGAGGCCTGGCGTGCTGCGATTCATGGGGTCGCAAAGAGTCGGACACGACTGAGCGACTGAACTGAACTGAACTGAAACATTATTTTCCATGAAACCAACCCTAGTTTTCCTTTGATTAGTGATAGCATGATATAATTTTTAACTCATTTATTTTTAACTAAATTAGTTACTTTAAATTCAAAGTACATTTTTAGGTAGCAAATAGTTTGGTATTGCTTTTTAAAATTCAGTCTGATATTTTTTTGCCTTTTCATTGGGTTTTTGCATAATGGAAAACAACTTGGCAAAGTTAGTTAACATAAATTTGAAAGCATGGCTTAGAAATCCCAGAGGAATTGGGAGTGAGATTTTTATTGTAACACTGTCTGGTAGTAGAAGTAGGTGCAATCTAGGGGTCCACTATTGAGGACAGGATGAGCAAAAGACAGCAGAAACTATGAAATACTCTGAAATGTTCAGAAGCCAAGAAACCCCCTGTATGACTAGTGTGGCTAAATGTTTAAGCAACGTTGAGTAAAAAGTATGACACAGAAAAATATTGATATCAAAACTCCAATTATATGTATTCACAACCACACCAAGCCACATATTTTTAAAGAATTCATAAAAACACAGGATACATATTAAACATTTAAGATAGTCAGGAATATGCAGGAGAGAAAATAAACCAATGCATAAATAATATGCTACTAAAGTAAAATTAAACAATTCTTTACTCCTAGGATTCAAAATTTTTTAAAATTGAATTAAAATTAAGACTGAAAAACTAAAGTTCTGTGGATTCAATTATGCCTAATATTTTAATACAATTTACTGCATACCATTTAGGAAATAAACCTGTTTTGAAGCAGGTATTTATAAGACAGGAGGTATAGTTGTGAAGTTATTGATTGTTTATTGCCCTCTAGAGTATGCCCACATTAATTAGCACAGAAATCAGCTCAGTAACAATTAATAAAGAAATATATTTAAGTGCCATATGTTTCTGTTAATTCATGCATGCCACTGTGATTATCAAGAAATGTTAAGCAGAGATCAGACAATTACTGATCCTAATCAAAATTACAAAAGTCAGACTTTATAATAAACTGGAGTTAGATCATGAGTTTGGATTTTAGTTATGTCTAGACAGTTTCCAAAACAGCCTTTCTTAATTATCCATACCCTATTCCTCTGATAAGAAATAAAAGGATGGTGGTAGAGCTAAGCCTCAAATACAACACATTCCCTTAATTTGAATCAATCTTCACTAGCCATGTGTTTGATGGATCTGAACTTTAAAAACCAACCATTTCTTTCTGGCTTACTTCACTCTGTATAACGAATCGCCAGTCTAGGTTTGATGCAGGATACAGGATGCTCGGGGCTGGTGCACTGGGATGACCCAGAGGAATGGTATGGTGAGGGAGGTGGGAGGGGGGTTCAGGATTGGGAACACGTGTGCACCCGTGGCAGATTCATGTTGATGTGTGGCAAAACCAATACAATATTGTAAAGTAAAAACAAAAAACAACCATTTACAGTGTTTTAGGTCAAATATATTTCAATTAACACAACAACAACAACCAAGGCCTTGTCTGGGGAGTAGAACAGCCAGGGCTTTTGCTGACATGGTACAGCTTGCACAATGCAATTTGTAGGGAGCACCATTCACCTCTCTGTACCATAGATGTGTATGCATATTATGACTATTTTTAGCAAATGGCAGTAAATTCTCTAGAGAATTGGGTGATTTATTCTAATACTCACATAAAGGACATTCAGCTGAGCTCACGAAGGCAGCATCTCCAGTTTAAATGAGGTATTGAGATGCTGTTCCCCTATACTTACTACCTTCCTTAACTCACTTTTCTTTCCTTTCTTGCTTTATTCTGAAAAGCAGACAGACCTTTTCCCATCTCTTCTGGATAATCGGGAGCCTCCGTGAGCAGGTAACTGTTTCTGCTCTTTAAAGCACAGGTTCCACTCCATCATTCTTGGTCATAGTAGCAGAATGTCAAATGTAAGACTCTCACATAAAACTAAATATAAATAAATTATAAATTTCACCCATAACCTAAATCAAATGAACAAACAGGTAAGTAAATACCTAAAAGTACATTTGGGATGTCGTTTACATTTAATTTCATGAATTTGATAAATGCTTTCCCAAGACACAGTGCCCTGGTGTGAATGTTTGGGAGTGTGTGTGATACGGTTGTATCCAAGTTGCTCTGAGTTCTTCCTCTGCTTTTGCTGAAACACTCGTTAGTCCTTTTCACTTCACTCCAGAGGAGCATTTAGGCTTTGTTTTGAAAGTAACTGTGTTGGGGACCTCAAAGTCCACTGTCAAGTTGCATACTTCTCTAGAAGAACTCACAGAATTTAGGAAAGCTGTTACATTTGTGGTTATGGATTATTACAGTTAAAGAGTACAGATTAAAATCAGAAAAGGAAAAAGATGCTTATGGTAGGTCTACAGGATATGAGGCTCAGGCTTCTAGTCATCCCCTCTCAATGGGGTCTCACAGGTAGCATTCCATCCTCCCAGCAACGATGTGCCACACACATATGATATGTTGCCACTCAGGCAAGATCACTTGAGCTTTGACTGCCAAGATTTTTATAGGAGGTCAGCTACTTAGGTCTGTGGCTCTATGACTGACTTCAGATACTGTGAAGTCAAAGTGATACAGCATGATCTGTAGCTCCAGAAATACAAAAAAAATAAAAAGGCATTCACCATAAATTACAGTGTTAGTATAAACCATCACACATGCTCCAAGATCTCAAATACACAGACTGTCTTATCAGTCAGGATATGCCAGGGGCTTAGATTATCTCCCAGGAACTGTTCAGTGGCCAGTCCTGAAAATCCTTTGGAATGTCAAGCATTATATTTTCCAGTGGGAAACTTCCAGAAGAACAGGAACTCGGAAGTGTGATTTTTGTTTTCCCATTGACACAGATAGTCTTAAATCTTCCACTACCCAATGATTTACCCTGAGTGCCTACTCTTGGAACCAACCATAACTATGCTTTCTGGATCTCCTCTCACTCTCTGGCATGCCTCCACCAGCGATTTGGATGCAATGGTGGCGTGTGCCTGGCTCAACCTGATGGCAAACTTTCAAGTGAGGCTGCTGATTATTACACCATAGTTAACTCTGGTGATAGGGCACATAAACACAGCCTTTCCATCATGCCCGTGGCATTTGGCAGGCCACACGGATGCTGGTAGACTGTTAAAAGAGAGAAGCCGTTATCACTCATGGTTGATCTGAGCACCGAGAGGCCAGGATGAGGTGCAAAACCCCGCCTTCCTCTTTGCTCCTGCCTTGTTTTGATCTGCATATACTCTACTAAGGGAAATACTGGAGGCCCTCGATTTCTTAGACTCCCCCTCTTTTCTTAACCTCTCTGGCTTCTGCACGGAATCCAAGCCTCACTCTGATCATGGCTAGTTTAGTTGATGGCACTGAACTAGGATGTCCCCTTATTCTGAAATCAGTATATCAAATGATCCTTCACGGCCTCACAGAGAGATGCGTTCACTTTTATTTTTCTTGTGATCACTGTACAGGACCTTAACATTCAAGAAATAATCAGAAAAGAAAATTCACTCCCGCTAATATTGAATTCTACTGTGCACCTGTGTCATGTCTCTTATGTATTTTATGCTACAAACAATTCCAGAGACTATAATAAGGGACAAGTGAAGGAGAAAAAAAGCACTGTTTTGTTCTATGTATATTTTATTGTCATGTTTCTGCCAGATTTTAAAGCACACGCCATGCCTGTGTTTACAAGCATACTTGTGTATAGTATATATGACACACCCAAATGCACATAAATGGAAAGAGAAAATATATCATATGAATTGCACATTTTCCCCTTCACAGTTCAGAAAACTTTCTCCTGCAGTTTATAACCTACAGGCTTAAACATATTGCTCTTCTTGAGGATAGGGGATATAACCATCTTCTTTATAAGTTGTTGTCACAATATGGGTTGGATATCCTCAACAGTCTATTTGTTTTTATTTGTGGAACCATTGGTGTTAACTGGAAACTTACTAGAAACACAGACTCTAAGATCTGCATACAGACAAACTGAATTGAAAACCCTGGAGAGAGTCCTCAGCAGCTTTGGTTTTATTGAGTCCTTCAGGTGCTCCTGAAGCACACTCAAATTTGAGAGGCACTGTCTTAGAGAATGAGGAAAGGAAAAGTGAGCATTACTTTAGGAATTTGAAATTGTGGATTAATGTTATGATGGTATTTTATGCTCAAGAAAACTAAACACACATCATAGAGATAATTTATGGTTCTGATAGCAAATATAACTAGAAAACACAATGGATGATAGATACAGATAATAGGGTCCCAGTCAAAGAAATGTTCGCTGCTTTCACTAAAATATGTTCCTTGTAATAAATAAGGCAGCTGACTTATATATAGTAATTTGTTATTTGGGAGAGTAACATCTGGTTGGTGGGTAATGTGATCTGGGCGGGATCTGATCATTGAGCAGCTCCTTCTGGTCATTTTCCTGAATGCCAGTTATGTTTAAACATGTCAATGGAAATGCAGCTCTACTTCATATATAACAGATGGCTTAGAGAGGGTGGGAACTAGCCAAAGCCAAGCTTGTCTCTGACATACAGGGGTTGTGTAAACATGCAGAGGGAGGATAAATTGCACATATAATACAATTTTGTCCTAGAGGACCATTTAGATTGCTTATGATATCTCCCATAAAAGGAAATAAAGCAAATGGTGTGGATAAGCAGCAGCCAAGGTTTCCTTGGTGGTTCAGATGGTAAAGAATCTGCCTGCAGTGCAGGAGACCTAGGTTTGATTCCCGGATTGGGAAGATCCCTTGGAGAAGGAAATGGCTCCCCACTCCAGTACTCTTGCCTGGAGAATCCTATGGATAGAGGAGCCTGGCAGGCTACAGTCCATGGGATCATAAACAGTCAGACACAGCTGAGCGACTTTCACTTTCAGACATTCTTTTAACAATCCGAGGACATGGACCTGCATCATAAAATTGCAGAGCTTTTGCCCAGGAGAATAACATTCTGTAGAGGGTTATAAGTATGTTTTGCACTTTTTGTTTAGTTATCAAGTCCAGGAGAAGTTTATTTATTTGAAACTCACAAGGATAAGGAAAAATTGAAAAAGATCCAAATCAGTTTTATAATATATTATTTTACATTATGCCAATGTAATATAAATTCATATTGACTCTCTGTTCTAATTATAAAAACAACTCTGGACTCAAAATTCAGAAACTATGTAGAAGCAGGGCAGAATATTTTCTAATAACCATGTTCCTAATCTTAAAAATATCTGAAAACAAGCTAAAATTGCTGTTGGATGTATTATACAAAATCTACACATGCCCAGCATATCAACTTGGCTATCTAATTGTCCTTTTATGAGGTGATCAAAAATATTCCTCCCAAAGATCTGATCTTTATTCCTGGAGTTTGTGAAACATGTATGTGTTGGGCTGCCCTGGTGGCTCAGATGGTAAAATGTCTGCCTGCAATGTGGGAGACCTGGGTTCGATCCCTGGGTTGGGAAGATCCCCTGGAGAAGGATATGGCAACCCACTCCAGTACTCTTGTCTGGAAAATTCCACAGACAGAGGAGCTTGATAGGCTACAGTTCATGGAGTCACAGAGTCGGATACGGCTGAGCAACTTCACTTTCATGTATGTGTTACCTTATGTGGCAAATAGGGTATTACAAATGTGATCAAGGCTTTGGACCTTGAAGTACAGAGATTAATATGGATTATCTGCATGAGCCCAATCTAATACATGAATCCTTATAAGCAGAGAAAATTTCCTGGGTGTAGTCAGAGAGAAATGTGACTTATGGAAGAAGGTCAGAGAGTTGTGACGTAAGAACCAGCCAGACTACCTGTTGTTGGTTCTGAGATGCATGGACTACATCCAAGTACTAGAAAGAGTCCTTTAGGATCTTAAAGTGGACTCTAACTAATGGCCAATCATGAAATGGGGCCCTCAGACCTTCCCCTACAAGTAATTTAGTTCTGCTAACAGGTGAATGAACACAGAAACAGATTCTCCCTAGAGCTTGCAGAAAGAAACAGTCTGACTGACACACTGATTTTAGTACAATGAGACCCATACCAGACTTCTGACCTACAACAACTTTAAGACAATAAAGTTGTGTTAAGTCCAGTTTATGGAAGATTGCTATGGCAGCAATAGAAACTTCATATACTTCATATGTAATATTCAAAACTTTAACTCTAATATTCCTCTTAATCCAGATCTTCCCCCAAGTTTTCTGATCTCTATAAATGGACTCAACATGTACAAACCCTTCCATCTGTTGTAGGCATACCCTTAAGAGGACAAATAAATGGCACTGCCAGAGTTTTCTTTCTAAGCATAACTAGAGAAAATGGACAGATCACTGACAATTCTGCAACAGAAGAACCTTCAAACCAGCCCCTTGCTGAGAGATGTGCAGCCCTGAGCATAGGTACAAATGCAGACCCATATATCACGTCTACGTATTTAAATAAATGAGTGGAACATATTCCATAAATGAGTGGAACAGAATCTTAAAGGCTTTACTTTCTGATGTGTCAAATTTAGCTTTTTTAAGTCCAGGTATACCAGATATCCATTTAGAAGTCTCAGGTTTCTGATGTTTCTGTGCTTGTCTGTAGCAGTGGAAGGAGTGCCAGCACCCACCCAAATCTTAAAGTGTGCAGCTTGGGGAGGAGCTCTTCTAGCCTGGGTCAAGGATGGGTCTAGAAAGTTTAAAAAAATAAATAAGAAGGAAAAATGCTTAGTCTTCATGATTCTTACACTCTATTGGGAAGACAGAATATAAACAAGAAACATAAGTAAAATATATAGTGGTTTGTAATGTATGTCTATACCCAATTTCATTAGAAATGGTCAAAGCTTTATCAAAGAGTTTCTATTAGTTTTTTACTGCATGAGTTCTAAGTTGCTTTAGTTGTGTAGAACTCTTTGCGACCCTATGGACAGTAGCCCGCCAGGTCCCTTGTTCACCAGGCTCTCCAGGCAAGAATACTGGAGTGGGTTGCTATACCCTCCTCCAGGGAATCTTCCTGACCCAGGGATTGAACACACATCTTTTAATGTCTCCTGCATTGGCTGAGGGGGTTCTTTACCACTAGTGCCAGTGCAACAAATCACCATAAGCTTAGTGATTTAAGATCCATATTAATTATCTTTCAGCTTCTGTATGTCAGGAATCTAGGCATGGCTTAATGGACCTTCTGGTCAGGGTTTCCTAAGACTGCAATCAAGGAGTTGGCTGGACTGAATCCTCCTCTGAAGGGTCAACTGAAGAAGAATCTGATTTCAAGATTCTTATTGGCAGAATTCATTTTCTTGTACCTGTGTGGTAGGGGATATGGATTGGATTTTGTTTGTCTTGCTGGCAGTAGGTTGGATGTTCTTCTGTTGTTCTAGAGATCACCTATATGTCCTCAGTTCAGTTCAGTTCAGTCCATTTTCGTCACTCAGTTGTGTCCAACTCTTTGCGACCCCATGAATTGCAGCACACCAGGCCTCCCTGTCCATCATCATCTCCCAGAGTTCACTCAAACTCACATCCATTGAGTCGGTGATGCCATCCACCCATCTCATCCTCTATCATCCCCTTTTCCTCCTGCCCCCAATCCCTCTCAGCATCAAAATCTTTTCCAATGAGTCAACCCTTCGCATGAGGTGGCCAAAGTACTGGAATCTCAGCTTTAGCATCATTCCTTCCAAAGAAATCCCAGGGCTGATCTCCTTTAGAATGGGTTGGCTGGATCTCCTTGCAGTCCAAGGGACTCTCAAGAGTCTTCTCCAACACCACAGTTCAAAAGCATCAATTCTTCAGTGCTCAGGTTTCTTCACAGTCCAAATCTCACATCCATACATGACCACTGGAAAAACCATAGCCTTGACTAGACGGACCTTAGTCAGCAAAGTAATGTCTCTGCTTTTCAATATGCTATCTAGGTTGGTCATAACTTTTCTTCCAAGTAAGCGTCTTTTAATTTTGTTGCTGCAGTCACCATCTGCAGTGATGAAGCTGTCAACAGTTTCTTATTATGAGGGCTTCTCCAACAAGGCTGACTATTACAATAAGATTGCACAGTCTCTCCTACCTCTAATCTCTGGCCTTGGAAACATCCAGGCTATCTTTTAGGGATATTCAAATTATTTAAGTCAGGTAAATTCAGGATATTTCCCTTTTGCTTTAACTCAAAATAAACAGATTAAATGCCTTAGTTATATCTGCAATATTTATTTACTTCTCAACATTCTTTTTTTTATTTTTTTATTTTTTTTATTATTGTCTTTTTTTTAATTTTTTTAATATAAAAAGCACAATTTATTAATACAAAGGACATAAAGCAGATACACATAGTTGATTAAACTAGAAAAATGTATGTACAAACTTTCAAATCAGATTAACAGTTCAATCAAATCTGGGGGGAAACACAAAGATATAGTATACCTGCACCACCATCTCTCTGGGTCCTCTCCTTGCACCAGTCCCAAGCATCCTGCATCCTGCATCCTGCATCAGATATCGACTGGCGATTCGTTTCTTATAGGTTGTATAAGGAAATTACAGGTCTTGATTGCACTCAAAGGATTATACACAGAAGGAATACCACAGTACAGGGATCATAGGGGCAACCTACTATTTATCACATGGAATATACAATGTATTTACATTGTTCAGTATTCTTGACAACACTTGGTGCTATCAGTTTTTATTTATCTATGAGATATGAATTGCTCAGTTTTAGTGGTTTCAGTTGTCATTAACTATTAGTCAGATTGCCTTTTTAGTTTCTCAATTTTATATTCTTCATTAAGATTTCCTTTTAATTGTATTGCTTTTTTATGTTTTTATTCTTTCAGATTTTTTTATAGCATTTACCTTTTTAGATGGAGAAAATAGACAATTGCATGACATTAAAATGCATTTTCTGCCAATTTTTGCTGTGACTTTTTGTTTCAACTTTAATATAAGTAATCAATCCTTTAATTTATGTTCTGTGCATCTTTGCATCACTTTTAAGAAATTTCTCATATACAAATTCATAAAGGACTTCTTTTAAGTTTCTAATTTTATGTTACTATTTAGTTTTTTAACCCACCCAGAATGGTTTGCTTGTGAGTACAGGGATTTCTAACTATTTTTTCCCATATATATGTCAATTATCAGATCTATTAATATGTATTAAATAATAATCCTTTCTCAATTTTTATTTCTCTATTCCATCAGATATCAAGATTCCAATTGTGTCTAGAATTTTCTTTTCACCAATTTCACCAATTCAATTTCACCAATAACACAATATATCATTTTTACTATATAATGTCAATTTTTAATATGTGTATTGTCCATGTTTCCTTCAATGTGACATCTTTGTTCTTAGAATTTCTTTAATACTATTGTTATATTAACTTGTTTGCTTACATCAAAGCTGTTAAAATAAGACAGAGGATTTTTAAAGTGCATTGCCTTTATAGACTAATGTAAGTTTAATTGACTTTTTCATATTGCATTTTCCTATACACAAACAGGGGTTCCCTGGTGACTTGATGGTAAAGAATCTGCCTGCGACGCAGGAGACCCAGGTTTGATCCCTGGGTTGGGAAGATCCTCTGGAGAAGGGAATGGCAACCCACTCCAGTATTTTTGCTTGTAGAATCCCATGGACAGAGCAGCCCAGCGGGCTACAAGTCTGTGGAATCACAAAGAGTCAGACACTACTGAGCAACTAAACAACAACAGCAGTTGAAGGAATTGTGGGGAAAAGAGGTTACTGCCCCAGGTCAAAGCTAACAGGGGCAGAGCTGAATCATACCCTAGTTATTTGAATTCAGCATCTGCACTTTCAGAGGAGCAACTACCCATGTTCCTCTTCATGACTGAACACTATCAAAACATTTTTCTAATGTTTAAAAATCTATTTTTATATTAACCCCATGTAAATTTTATGACCTCACTTTTTATCTGCACTACCTTTTCAGTGTCTGTGACTTATTGGTGCCTGGAAGAAACACAAGCTAGAATCAAGAGTGCCGGGAGAAATATCAACAACCTCAGATATGCAGATGACACCACCCTTATGGCAGAAAGTGAAGAGGAACTAAAAAGCCTCTTGATGAAAGTGAAAGAGGAGAGTGAAAAAGTTGGCTTAAAGCTCAACATTTGAAAAACAAAGATCATGGCATCCGGTCCCATCACTTCATGGGAAATAGATGGGGAAACAGTGGAAACAGTGTCAGACTTTATTTTTGGGGGCTCCAAAATCACTGCAAATGGTGACTGCAGCCATGAAATTAGAAGAGGCTTACTCCTTGGAAGAAAAGTTATGACCAACCTAGATAGCATATTCAAAAGCAGAGACATTACTTTGCCGACTAAGGTCCGTCTAGTCAAGGCTATGGTTTCTCCAGTAGTCATGCATGGATGTGAGAGTTGGACTGTGAAGAAGGCTGAGCGCCAAAGAATTGATGGTTTTGAACTGTGGTGTTGGAGAAGACTCTTGAGAGTCCCTTGGACTGCAAGGAGATCCAACTAGTCCATTCTGAAGGGGATTTCTTTGCAAGGAATGATGCTAAAGCTGAAACTCCAGTACTTTGGCCACCTCATGTGAAGAGTTGACTCATTGGAAAAGACTCTGATGCTGGGAGGGATTGGGGGCAGGAGGAGAAGGGGACGACCAAGGATGAGATGGCTGGATGGCATCACTGACTCAATGGACGTGAGTCTGAGTGAACTCCGGGAGCTGGTGATGGACAGGGAGGCCTGGTGTGCTGCAATTCATGGGGTCTCAAAGAGTCGGACACAACTGAGCGACTGAACTGAACTGAACTGAAATCATTTAGAATATATATTACATATTTGGTTGTAAAGTGACTTAAATACATAAATGGACAAATATACAGAGCTTATAAATGATGTTTAAGAACCATGAGACATCTTCATTTAATAAGTGTCAAAGATACATAGCTGCCTATCATAATAACAAATTAGCCAATCCATATTATCCAAATAGGTAGTAACAGTGGCTAGATGTGTGAGTATTTTTGGGGACCATTAAAGAGATATTAGGCAAATAGTTTGCATATCTAATGGCAACTTTTCATTTCAAATGTAAGAAAAACTTCTAAAATGCTCTGGAGAATTATTTTACTACAGTAAATAAGCTGATTGGAATTGATTGAAATGGAAAATTACTGACTGAAAATATGTCAAGAAAAACCAGCTGTTGAAGTCAGCTGTTCTGATTTAAATAAAACAAGATAAACCATAATAGCAAAATTTTGGCAATTTGGAAATTAATCATGCCTTCTGGAAATAGATTAATGAGAATGCAAATTTAGAGAAAATAAAATTATAAATAAAACAATAACAAAATTATATTGTCTTTAGCCTAAACCAAATTTGCTCACAACTTAAAGGATTGCTGTATCTCTTTTTGCAGGTGGCACTGGTGGTAAAGAACCCACCTGCCAATGCAGGGGACATAAGGGACATGGGTTCGATCTCTAGGTTGGGAAGATCCCCTGCAGGAGGGCATGGCAACCCAGTCCAGTATTCTTGCCTGGGAAGCCCCATGGACAGAGGAATCTGGTGGGCTACAGACCAAAGGGTTGCAAAGAGTCATATAACTGAGAGGACTTTGCACACACACACACTCATCTTTGTTGTGCTGTAGCAACGGCAACTTTGTTAGAACTAATACGTTTAAAAAAATTACATATAGACTGCTGGTAATTTTCTAAACTGCATTTTCCCAGCATACACTAAGTTACCTTTCATTATGTGACCACGTTTCATTGTCTATAAATCAGCCCCCAGAAATTAAAGATACTTAGAAACTTTTAACATGGAATGCAGTGTACTGAGTGCGTGTGTGTGTGTGTATTGTATGGAGAGAGAGACAGACAGATATTAACAGAAAGATTGAGACAGAGACTAAGATACTGAGACAGAGAGAGACAGAAAGAGCACAATCTACATTCCTCAGATGGATATCTATAAATCTCTTCAAACTTTGAGAAAGTCATATTTCTGTATGTAATTTCAGTATAACCTGTTCAGAATTAACTACCCTTATCACCTTACATAGAGCAGCTAATGCTGTACTGTCCTAACTCCTCAACCTTTCTATACTCCATCCCTGGAGCAGCATTACATAATGCAAAATAAATCACCACATATTAGAAGTTGTATAACTGCTTGTTTTATAAACATTTTTTTACACCATTCAATGTTCAGTAACCTATTCTTTTCCACTACATGATCAGAAGAACACTCCACTAGTAAAAACACAGGAAACACATGAATTAGTCTTCTAAAATTTTCATGTAAGGTCCATTTCTTTTCATCAGTCATCCACATTTTTCTTCACTAATAATTACAAAGTTAAACACAACTTGATACATGCTATATGGGTATAGTAAACATGATTTTAATAAATCTAAGAAAATTATGAATCATCCCTTTTGGACACTCATGTCATTATTTACTATATAACAGAGANTATACAGATATGACTGGAAATATACATGATGTTTTGATCAGATAAAAATTAAATTTTAAATTATATTCTGTTTATATGAGATGGAGTTTACCATTCACAAGATAGAGACAGACCAAGAAACAAAAAAAAAGAGAGAAGAGAGATAGTTTGGTTCAAATCTCTAATCATAGTCAAAAATAAGACTGTGATAAACATTTAGAGAAAATTTTGACTTTGAATTAAACCAATAATTACAGTTCTCTCTAATTATACTGTATGTTAGTCTCTCAGTCATGTCCAACTCTTTGAGACCCCATGGAATGTAGCTCGCTAGGCTTCTCTGTCCATGGGATTCTCCAGGCAAGAATACTGGAGTAGACTGCCATTTTCTTCTCCAGGGGATCTTCCTGACCCAGGGATAGAACCCCAGTCTCCTGAATTGCAGGCAAATTCTTTGCTATCTGAGCCACCAGGGAACTCAATTTAATCATTGCCTAATCACTGGCTCCCAAAGCTTAGCCAGTGATTAGATTGGTTCTAATCATTGGCTTCCAACAAATCTCTTCTCCATGAGGCCTCATGTTCAGATTCAGTAACATTAAAATGCAGAGCTAATGTTTTTTTTCAAAGAATATTATTAATACCACTGTTTAATGATACTATTTTCATGCAAGGAAAGAATGTCATTGTTTACATTTGAGAAATGTGGAAAATAAGGTTGATACATGTGAGGTTTCCTGATGTACAATCTAATATTACCAATATTGCTGCACATCTGTAATATTTTAATGACCTCTGAAAGCAATAGGCATTAAAATAAATTTTTTCTCAGCAAGAATTTATATATGAAAAACATTACCATGTTGTAATATTGAGATATTTGCTAAATCTAATTCAAGTAAATACTATTTTAGTAAGCACCAAACAGATTTATTTCTGCCTTGTAACCTAGGTTGATTTATATATTTAAGCAAAATCATCCTAAATTAGTTGAGTAGAAAAAAATTATTGATCAATATTATCAAAATACTGCTTGTTCTCTAGGAAAGTTACCCCAGGTTAGCCTACAATTTTATAAGTTGTGAATCCTATTCTGTAACCATTATTCCAGATGGTATTCTTCTGGGATGGTTTAGGTTCAAATGTTGGACTGAATTAGCAGAAACATGTTTTTTCAATGATTAGGTCTATTACATTCACTATATAATGTTGTTTCCTTTTTATTATGCAATTCAGAAAAAGCATAAGGTAATATGAAAAAAGAGCAAAATAATGGTATAACAATATAGGTACACAAGTTACTCTAAATGTAAAAGCTGAGAAAATAAAAGAAGACAGGCATATAAAGCGGTTTGTTTACCAGTGAAAACGGATAGGATTTTGTTTATAAAAGTGAACTACACAGAAAATTTAAATTCCAGTTAATTATTACTTAAACATTGACTAGGTATCATGCCAAGGGATTTATGTAAGCACTTTAGTTTCATCTTCACAATGATCCTCAGAGTGTGAGTGGAACATCACAGAAAGAAGAACCTGAGGCTTGACAGGAGGTAGCCTGATAAAAGTCCTGGGTTAGACTTTGGCTAAATGGCACCCCACTCTAGAACTCTTGCCTGGAAAACCCCATGGACGGAGGAACCTGGCAGGCTACAGCCCATGGGGTCGCGAAGTGTGGGAAATGACTGAATGACTTCACTTTCACTTTTCACTTGCATGCACTGGAGAAGGAAATGGCAACCCACTCCAGCGCTCTTGCCTGGAGAATCCCAGGGATGGGGGATCCTGGTGGGCTTCTGTCTATGGGGTCACACAGAGTCGGACACGACTGAAGCGACTCAGCAGCAGCAGCAGCAGCAGAATTTATGCTAGGAAAGTAGCATTGTATCACTCGGAAGAGTTGTGTGTTGTTGTTGTTGGTGGTGGTGGTCTTTTTTTTTTTTTTTAAACAAAATAGACTTCAGTTTTAGGAAGGTAGTTGGTCCTTTATAACAACAAACACTAGTAGAATAACTATCAATTACTTCCTGAGAAGCACTGGAGAATTTACCTTTAGAACAGTGGTGTTAGATCAAAGAAGTGCCTCAGGCCACAACAATTATTTCCCTCCAGGAGGTCACAGTAAGCTTTTCTTCCCTGAAGGAGGCCTTTGAGGAAGAAGGATCCTCACGCTGGTACTTTTCCTACAGTGGCTACTTGAGACTTTACTTCTGGTTCCGTAGAACTTCTTATGCAATACTTATCCACAGACAGATGCTTCTGGATAAACAGAGCCTGTATCTATCACTTCAAAGACTGTAAGAAAAGCTGTTTTGAAGAAAATGACCACAAATGATACTACAGTCTTGTTTCTTAGACTAACACCAATAAAATGCTTTAACTTAAAGCGATTTAGAACACTTCAGTTCAGAAGTCTGAACTATTTGGCGGTCAGAAAGTGAGACTTAAAAGCAGGATTTAAGTTTTTGATTATTTTATACTAAACATTCAAGGACCTGAAGTGGGCAGGAAAAAGTATTCCAGGAGGCAATTTTCTAATAAATTTGAACATAATGATGACTTGTATGCTTGTGTAAAATGTGTTGCATGTAAGCCCCGTATAGGTGAAGCTACAGATTGAAAGGAACATTTTTCTTGGAATGCATGCTTTCTTCAAAGAACTTCCAAAATAATGTGATAAAAAAGCATGAAATTAAAGTAGCTTCTAAATACACATGCACAGTGCATCTGTTTCAGATCCTTTTGGCATTTTCATTTTGAAACTATACATATACAGTAGTTAATTAGAAATGGAAAAACCCAATCAATCAGCCAGCTGTTTTGATTGTACTCTGCCAGGTAGCTGTTTTCACTGATTTGTTTGTGAGTGCCTGTGTGTGTGGTTCACTGGCAGGTCATAAACAGTATCACCACAGTCTGAGACTAAACAATTTGTTTCAAAAATTAAACACGGATATATTTCTTAGATTGTGTGTTTAAAAATAACCACTCTGATTTTTCTTATCACTCCATTAGTATTATTATTAGCTGACATAATTATTATTGGGTTATGTTGTAAAACACAGTTCAGGTTATTATCCTAGGAGTTACCTTGCTTATATAATTTCAAAAAAGAAAGGGGACAATTTATATATCTATATTCCCACCTCATTTCAAAAAGGTGAAAAATGTGAAAAAATACTACACAATAAACATGCAGTAATTAAAGCAGCAAAACATATATACAACTATGCATATTTATAGGTTATTGTCACCAGCAGAATGACAATTTCATTTTTGCTTGTCTGCTCGAAAGAAAGAATTCAGTTGAGTGTCATCAGTCAGTTCAGTCACTCTTTGTGACCCCAAGAACTGCAGCACGCCAGGCCTCCCTGTTCATCATCAACTCAAGGAGTTTACCCAATCTCATGTCCGTTGAATTGGTGATGCCACCAAATCATCTCATCCTCTGTCGTCCCCTTCTCCTCCTGCCCCCAGTCTTTCCTAGCATCAGGGTCTTTTCAAATGAGTCAGCTCTTCACATCAGGTGGCCAAAATATTGGAGTTTCAGCTTCAATATTAGTCCTTCCAATGAACACCCAGGATTGATCTCCTTTAGGATAGACTGGTTGGATCTCCTTGCAGTTCAAGGGGCTCTCAAGAGTCTTCTCCAACACCACAGTTCAAAAGCATCAATTCTTCGGCACTCAACTTTCTTTATAGTCCTCTCACATTCATACATGACCACTGGAAAAACCATAGCCTTGACTAGGTGGACCTTTGTTGGCAAAGTAATGTCTCTGCTTTTAAATATGCTGTCTAGGTTTGTCATATCTTTCCTTCCAAGGATTAAGCATCTTTTAATTTCATGGCTGCAATCACCATCTGCAGTGATTTTGGAGCCCAGAAAAATAAAGCCAGCCACTGTTTCCACTACTTCCCCAACTATTTGCCATGAAGTGATGGGACCAGATGCCATGATCTTCATTTTCTGAATGTTGAGCTTTAAGCCAACTTTTTCACTTTCATCAAGAGGCTTTTTAGTTCCCCTTCACTTTCTGACATAAGGGTGGTGTCATCTGTATATCTTAGGTTATTGGTATTTCTCCCAGCAATCTTGATTACAGCCTGTGCTTCCTCCAGCCCAGTGTGTCTCATGATGTACTCTGCATAGAAGTTAAATAAGCAGGGTGACAATATACAGCTTTAACGTTTTCCTTTTCCTATTTGGAACAAGTCTGTTGTTCCACGTCCAGTTCTAACTGTTGTTTCCTGACCTGCATATAGGTTTTTCAAGAGGCAGGTCAGGTGGTCTGGTATTCTCATCTTTTGAAGAATTTTCCAGAGTTTATTGTGATCCACACAGTCAAAGGCTTTGGCATAGTCAATAAAGCAGAAACAGATGTTTTTCTAGAACTCTCTTGCCTTTTCCATGATCCAGCGGATATTGGCAATTTGATCTCTGGTTCCTCTGCTTTTTCTAAAACCAGTTTGAATATCTGGAAGTTCACTGTTCACGTATCGCTGAAGCCTGGCTTGGAGAATTTTAAGCATTACTTTACTAGCATGTGAGATGAGTGCAATTAATTGTGTATAGTTTGAGCATTCTTTGGCAATGCCTTTCTTTGGGATTGGAATGAAAACTGACCTTTTGCGGTCCTGTGGCCACTGCTGAGTTTTCCAAATTTGCTGGCATATTGAGTGCCGCACTTTCACAGCATCATCTTTCAGGATTTGAAATAGCTCTACCGGAATTCCATCACCTCCACTAGCTTTGTTCGTAGTGATGCTTTCTAAGGGCCACTTGAGTTCACATTCCAGGATGTCTGGCTCTAGGTGAGTGATTACATTGTCATGATTATCTGGGGCATGAAGATCTTTTTTGTACAGTTCTTCTGTGTATTCTTGCTACCTTTTCTTAATATCTTCTGCTTCTGTTAAGTCCATACCATTTCTGTCCTTTATCGAGCCCATCTTTGCATGAAATGTTCCCTTGGTATCTCTAATTTTCTTGATGAGATCTCTAGTCTTTCCCATTCTATTGTTTTCCTATATTTCTTTGCAGTGATCACTGAGGAAGGCTTTCTTATCTCTCCTTGCTATTATTTGGAACTCTGCATTCAGATGGGTATATCTTTCCTTTTCTCCTTTGCTTTTCACTTCCCTTCTTTCAACAGCTATTTGTAAGGGTCCTCAGACAGCCATTTTGCTGTTTTGTATTTCTTTTTCTTGGGGGTGGTCTTGATCCCTGTCTCCTGTACAATGTCAGGAACCTCCATCCATAGTTCATCAGGCACTCTGTCTATCAGATCTAGTCTCTTAAATCGATTTCTCACTTCTGCTGTATAATCATAAGTGATTTGATTTAGGTCATGCCTGAATGGTCTAGTGGTTTTTTTCCACTTTCTTCAATTTCAGTCTGAATTTGGCAATAAGGAGTTCATGATCTGAGCCACAGTCAGCTCCCAGTCTTGTTTTTGCTGACTGTGTAGAGCTTCTCCATCTTTGGCATCTTTGAGTATAATACAGCAGTTATAAGTAGCAAGAGTTTTACTAAGCAAAGGGAAAGTATGTTCCTGAGAAAGCATGAGAGTGGGCTGTCTGGAAATAAGAAACAGCCCCTCAGTGCGGTAGAGTTGAGTTTTGTTTTAAAGTGGCGGTCCCTCCCTATATCACATGTCATTTACCAGTTTGATTGACAATTTTAAGATATATAACTTTTCTCCCAGTGAGCAGGTGTTTACACACAAACACCCAAGTGAAACCCATGGATGGGGGTGAAAACTACAAGCTAATTTATTATAGCTACAGCATATGAACCCTGCTTCACTTTGAGTCACTGTTTAGATCTTGGTGTACTTATGCCAACCTCTGCTGGCGGTTTTATCTTGCAAGGTCCTGCCATGGCTGGAAAACTAGCAGCCATGTGTCCTTGACCACACAAGGGAGGATCTCTTGGTGTGTTCTGATCACCAATGTCCAAGTGGGGTGGAAAGGACAACACCAACGGACAAGAGGAGCTGTCATTATAAAACAAAGAACTCAAATAGTAATCGATTGAGAGCAATGGATAAAATTAAGTAGATTAAGTTATGAACGATCATCTAATACTTAATAATGTTTCAAACTCAGTATTATATGTGAATATTGTAGATGGATTTCACACTAGCAATATGCTTCTTTCACTTGAAGTTATTACTTCAGTCACACACTTGACTTGTACTTCCATTCACTTATGTGTCCTGTTTTTCACACAGAGATATTAAAAATCCAGAAGTCTGCTCTCCCAGATGATAGACAAGTCACTCTCTTTATAGGACAGAACTTTTTTCAAGAAGACTCTCTACATTCTGGAAGGAAGGAAGAGAGGCAGGTAAGAAGGAAGGTTGGTTGCTCAGTCTGTGCTCTCAGTCATCTGTCTTCCTCTTCCTTCCTTCCAGATCATTTAGTGGGCTAAACTAGGTTCATGATGATTTATTAATGCAATTAAAAGTATTTTTCCATACCATGGATTATTAAGGATACCATCAGTTCAATTCAGTCACTCAGTCATGTCCAACTCTTTGCGACCCCCATGAACCACAGCATGCCAGGCCTCCCTGTCCATCACCAACTCAAGGAGTTTACCCAAACTCATATCCATTGAGTCGGTGATGCCATCCAACCATCTCATCCTCTGTTGTCCCCTTCTCCTCCTGCCTTCAATCTTTCCCAGCATCAGGGTCTTTTCAAATGAGTCAGCTCTTCATGTCAGGTATCCAAAGTATTGGAGTTTCAGCTTCAACATCAGTCCTTTCAATGAACACCTAGGACTGATCTCCTTTAGGATGGACCGTTTGAATCTCCCTGCAGTCCAAGGGACTCTCAAGAGTCTTCACCAACACCACAGTTCAAAAGCCTCAGTTCTTTGGTGCTCAACTTTCTTTATAGTCCAATTCTCACATCCATACATGATTACTTGGAAAACCATAGCCTTGACTAGATGGACCTTTGTTCACAAAGTAATGGATCCCGTATATCTATGCAAAAGATCAATTGAAGTAACCAGTGGGGGGGGGGGGGG
>SJYQ01004372.1:138468-160286 GCA_006410935.1 Redunca redunca | reverse complement strand
ATAAAGTGAGAAAAATCCTGAATGCCTAGACTTTTATAAAATATTAAGTAGAATTTGAAGAAAAATCTAATAGTTTCCTATCCTACCATCTTATTCATTCCCAAAGACAACTGAAAAAAAAAAAAATCAGCTACTTAAGACTCAGAAATTGTAACCAAACTTCTGTTTTCTGAAAAACATCACATTCAAACAATCTATATAAGCATATAATAAAATAAAGAACTCTTAGTGGTGACTTTATAGCAGGTCATTCTATGTAAAAGAAAATAAGCATAAAGTTGATGTTTTAAAAATTAAATATGAAATCTTAAAATATCACTCCAATGAAATATATGTATCATTTATATTTTAAATATTCCCTGGCCTTTCACAACAGTGAGCTTTAATACCCCAATTTCACTTCCACATGATGCTTTCCTTATGATAAACCTTCTGATTTCCCTAGGAAATTTAATGTAAATTTTCTAAATTTATGGGTATGTAATTGTAATAACAACATGTAAGGCAAGTAGTTATTATTGAAATACAAATCAGTTGTTAATTTGACTTGGAATTGCTTAATGAAATTGAAATTTAATAAAAAGGTCATTAGTAACTGGATAGATGGTTGCAAAAATTACATTGTTAAAATTTGTCAAAGATCTAATGAATATAAGTAACTGATTTAAGGGTTCTGTTCTCATTGGCAGAACTGAGTAACTTTTAGTTTACTTAATTAAACCATTAATCTGTTTTAATTCTCTTTGCTCATTTTACTAAGATGTTTACCTGGTGACCTGATTATTATGATTTATTTTCATTAACTGCAACAAAACACTGCTAATTGCATTATATTCATTATCTTTTACCTTCATATTATATGCATAACTAGTTTATGATTATTTTTCTTGCATAATTAAATGAACTAAGAGTTCAGATTAATTTGAAGAGGCACCATGAATTCACATAAAAAGAATGTTGCAGGAAAAGCCCTCATAATTATAAGACTTATAACCCTGGGCCAATCACTTAACCTCTTTGAAACTAATTTCTTTTCACCTATAAAATAGGTTTATGGAGATTTAATGAATGGATTTTGTCAGTGTTATAATTATAATATGTATGAAGTTCTTTTATGAACATAATATACTGTTATTATTATTATTGTACTGATATAAAATTTCAAAATGAGATTGTTCTGTAATTGTAAAAAAAAATTAGATGGTGAAGCTCTCTTGCTATCATTTGAGAAAGAAGAGATTGAATGGAGATATCCTTAAATGCTAGGTTAATAATATATAGAGTATACATAGCAGAAATATGGGGAGCATTTATCTATAAAGAGCAAGAAAATAATATTAAAGTCTTACTAGGCCAAGAGGCAAATTTGAGATACTGTGTGCTTATTAACCATAAAACGAATTTTTAACCAAAATTTGGACCACCCAAACCAACAGGATTGGAAGTGGGTGGGAGCAGATTTGATCCACAGATCATAGTTTGCGAACTCCCGGCTTAAAGCAAAGTTTTCTACAATTTTAAAAGTTAGCTTTCCAAAACTTCTTTTGAAAATCATGCTATTGGATCTTTCATATCCCTAAAAATGATTCTACTGCATTTACTTGATTGGCATGTGAGAAAATATAGTAGTAGCTTTGCATAATGAATACAAGTGGAAATAAGGGAGACTGTAATTTTATTCATTTTATAATCCAAAATTTTAACAAAGGAAAAAGATGTATCATGGATCCTGAATTTCCCTTTATGAAGACTTTCCAATATAGAAGTCTAGTTGAATAGTTGTATAAGAGAAAGATTTTCACCTCTATAACTCTTTCCAAAAGTTATTATCTAAAAGAGATAATGAGCATTTAATTCAACTGGAAAATAAATCTCAAACTGCTAAAAATATATTTGCTTATAAATAGTAATATTTTACCTTTCTGCATGTGAAATACAATTCTGCCATTATGCTTTTAATAACCAAGTATTTTTGTCATCCATACATTCAGTGCAGTATGACCCATGCTTCCAGAGTAATTAAGTCCGTCAGATACAATACTGCTGCTGACAGTCTTAAAAGGAAACTTAGATTTGTAGGTCTTTGATGAATTGCAATGGTGAGTGGAAGATTTTTGAGAGATTTCGATCTTGTCTTAAAATTTGTTTTATCTTGATAGATACTTGCAAGATTGACCAAAATTATTTTGTTTGGTATGAAGTTTATCTCCCATGCAAACATATGGGGAGTTAAATATTTCTTACATTTTACCATTATCTGGGCAATATCACTATTGGATTTTGCCATGCTCAGTCTCCCTCCTAGCAGAAATCTCCTAACTCAGAGCACCATACATACCACCCTATAAGGATGGTACCATTAGGGATGAGGAAACTAACTCAAAGAATAATCCTGTTGCTTAGAGAGTGGCCTGATTCGAAAACCTCTGATACATCAGGGCAGTAATAGCCATATAAATCAATATGACCTGTTTTTAAGTCTTTTAGACTATGAAATATCAAAGACATTGATCTTCTGTGGTTTAGGCACCATGTGAGACACTGTATCAGTCGTGTCCAACTCTTTGTGACCCACAGACTTCCATGGAATTTTTCAGGCCAGAATGCTGGAGTGCGTGGCCTTTCCCTTCTCCAGGGGATATTCCCAATCCAGGGATCGAACCCAGGTCTCCCACATTTCAGGTGGGTTCTTTACCCCCTAAGCCACAAGGGAAGCTCTGTAAACTGCACAGATTTGTTATAATGTCCAATTAACTAATTGATTAAATAAAGGGTTATCACATCCCAGCTATGTTTCAAACACTATACTGGATGTTTAGGGTATCTCTGTGAATCAAGCAGAAACATATTCTTGAGGAGAAGCTGACAGTCTAAATGTGGCTCAGCATGGATAGACTCATCACATGGAGAAAGATTAAGAGAACTCGGCATGCTTATCCCTGTCTTTGACTATTCCAACCTCTGTTTTCTAACTGATGTGTGATTATGATTCTCCTTCTCATCTTTAGTCTTTTCTTAGGTTTTCCGGGACTGCTAATGCCCCCACTATATACAAAGATCCTAAAGTGTTTCCCCCTTCCATTCTAATTTTACTAGTTATCATAGGTTCCTGATATTGGGTAAAGAGATATTATTTCCACAGTAAAAATGGAATTTTCTAAACTGTGTTGCTGTCATGATCTTCGTTTTAGAACTGAGCAAAGGAAAACAGATGAAAAATGCATATTCACATGGCAAACATTACATAACACAAACATAACAAATGGAATAACTGATCAATGAGATGTGAACACATAGAAAATTTATATTTTTCATTACTAACTATATCATCTCAAGAAAGGAATAGAAGTTGAACAAAAACAATCAGTTTCCTCATTACTCATGAACTGGATTGAGGAGGAAATGAATCAGAATATCTCTTTCTATTAAGAACACTGATCCTGATGAAACAATGAGAAGGAGACATTTCCAATGAGAAGAATAAACACAGAGGATTAATTCTAGTATGAAGAGATTTTGTTGATGTATATTTTGCTTATTTGGATAAAGTGTGAAGAAAAAATTTCTCCATGCAATATTAAATATGTGGTTCAGAAACAATCATATTATGGCCCAAGATGGTTCATCTTTTCATATTTTTGCCAGGCACAAATACAGCAATGGAGAAAACTTAGATTGTAAATACTTTCTATGGAGAAGGAAATGGCAATCCACTCCAGTACTATTGCCTGGAAAATCCCATGGACAGAGGAGCCTAGTAGGCTACAGTCTATGGGATCGCAAAGAGTCGGTCACGACTGAGCGACTTCACTTCATTTTTCCCATATGAGAGTAGGTACAGAATGGTTGTAAAAGTAAAAAAAAAAAAAATAAATAAAATAGAAAACACCAGTGTTTTCCCTGGAGATTATGGGGGGAAAGATGTAGTTTGACAGATGACTGTAGGTAGGATATATAATAAACTATAATGCTGCTTTTTAAGTCTTGGTGAAACAGGAAAACTTAATTTGGTTTAAAGATAAGCATGCTGCTGTTGCTGCTAAATTGCTTCAGTCATGTTCGACTCTGTACGACACCAGAGAGGGCAGCCCACCAGGCTCCCCCATCCCTGGGATTCTCCAGGCAAGAACACTGGAGCGGGTTGCCGTTTAAAGATAACTATAAGCAATATTAATAAAAAATCTTACACAATAAGCTCATGCGTTTTAGTGTAAACTAATCCAGAATTAGGGCTTCCATGGTGGCTCAGCAGTAAAGAATCTGCCTGCAATGCATGACACTCAGGAGATGTGGGTTAATTGCCTGCGTTGGGAAGATCTCCTGGTTGCATGGCAACCCACTCCAGTATTCTTGCCTGGAGAATCCCATCGACAGAGGAGCCTGGCGGGCTGCAGACCATGGGGACGCAAAGAGTTAGATACACTGAAGTGACTGAGCACATATGCAGATGCACAAACCAGAATTAAGATGAAAAAATTAAATTAAGTATTGATGTAAATGGTTTACATCATAACAGTATGTTATTTTTAAACTTTATTATTATTATTTTTTTGCTGTTCTGATTTAGAAAGTCCCCAACTTTGCAGTCAGATTCACCTTCAGTGAATTAAAGTTTATCCAAATACTTTGCCAGTCCTCCTATTCAAAGATGACATCTATTTCCTCTCTGCTTGAAGTTACCCTGATGTTTGTTGGACAAGTAAATGTGGCAGAATTCACACTTTTTGAGAGATTTAAGAGATTTACAGCTTAAGTTTTCGCTGCATGAGTAACTTTTTCTTGAAACTTAGCCACCATGGTACAATGAAGCTCAAGCACCCATATGGAGAGGACTGCACTGAGCAGAGCTGAGACACCCTCCCAATAGTCCCAATTGCACTCCAAACTTTCATCTTTCTTCTTTTCTTAATCTTTCAACTTTTTGTTTTGTATTGGGGTATGACTGACTAACAATGTTGTAATTGTTTCAGATGAACAGTGAAGGGACTCAGCATGCCTATACATGTATCCATTTCCCATCCCCTCAAAAAAAAATAAATCCCCTCCCATCCAGACTGCCATATAATATTGAGCAGAGTTCCATGTGCTGTACAGTACGTCTTTCTTGGTTATCCATTTTAAATCTAGCAGCTTGTACATGACCATCCCAAACTCCCCAACTATCTCTACCCCCAGCCTTCAACCCAGGGCAACCATAATTTCATTCTCTAAGTTGGTGAGTCTCTTTTTGTTTTGTAAGTAAGTTTATTTATATCATTTCTTTTTAGATTCCACATATAAAGGATGTCATATGACATTTCTCTTTGTCTGACTTATTTCACTTAGTGTGACGATCTCTAGGTCCATCCATGTTGCTGCAAATGACGTTATTTCATTATTTTTAATGACTGAGTAATATTCTACTGTATATATGTACCTCAGCTTCTTTATCTATTCTTCTGTCGAAGGACATTTAGTTGCTTCCATGTCTTGGCTGCTGTAAACAGTGCTGCAGTGAACACTGGGCAGAATGTATCCTTTGGAGCATGTTTTTCTATGCATATATGCCCAGGAGTGGGTTTCAGGGTCATATGGTAGCTCTATTTTTAGTTTTGTAATGAATATCATACTTTTCTCCATAGTGGATGTACCAATTTATATTTCCGCAACAGTGTAGGAGGTTTCACTTTTCCTCCCTAACTTCCATCCTTCTTAGAGAGGCCAGTTTGGAACTCCCATCCATCCTTGCAACCCAGTCAACACCAAGTGAAGCAGTAAAACACATGTGTTTACTATAGAATTATAAAGGAATAAGAAAGTTTTGTTTAAGAAGATAAATGGCAGAGAAGGAGTACTGTTACTGATAGGGCAGAAATTGGCAGCTGGGAATAAGATGACGGCAGAACAAAAACACTGACTTGGTGTGTGCGTGTTAGTTAGAGGCCCAAAAAGCAAGAAGAAAGCTGAAAAGGTAGTAAGGAAATTGCTATTAGAGGTTTGATAAAATAGGAATTGAGTTATGTACTGACAGAAAAGAAAATAAGATCTAAAAATTACCTAGTGAACTTTTGAATCTAAGAGAATTTCCAGACCAAATGTTGAAAGCTATCATTTGGCTTATGTTAGCTGCCTATTGTAAAGCATACATAAAGAAGAATGACCAAAAGAAGGAAATGTTGTTTCACAAAAAATCTGCAGAAAAATTTTCCATCCTGAGAATAATATAGTAGGAAAATAAAAGTATGTTTTTATCCTCAGGTTTTCCATCTGACAAAATATTCTCAAAGTAAGAAATTGCCTCAAAAGTGAAAGTCTCTCAGTCATTTCTGACTCTTTGTGACCCCATGGACTACAGTCCATGTGATTCTCCAGGCCAGAATACTGGAGTGAATAGCCATTCCCTTCTCCAGAGGATCTTCCCAACCCAGGGATCAATCCCAGGTCTCCCACACTGCAGGCGGATTCTTTACCAGCTGAGCCACAATTGCCTCAAGGAAAGTATAAAATACAGAGTTGCTGCCAGTGAAAGAAATATCAAGTTCAGAATAAAGTCAGATATGGGCTATACAACGCTTCATGACATGTTCAGAAATATTTATTGTGATGGTCCATTCTAGAACTTCTTTACTGTATTGATGAGCTTCCATCAATACTATGATGGAAGTACATTCAAAACTTCTATGAATCTAAATGGCATTGTCTCACAGTTCTTAACTCGTAAACTACGGTAGAGAAATGTTTAATTCACAGATATTTGTGCGTGCAATGTTTCTGTAATTGAGTGGATTTAAAAGCTGATATACAGGAAGCCTACACAATTTTTAGAGAAGCTGGTAACATCTTCAGTAGAGAAAGATAGCAGTGAAAAGTGAAAATAGGTCTTCTGGCTTCAAATTTTAATGGACAAGAAACAGACTGGCAAACATGGGGCGTTTTCTATATAAAAGGAGAGTGGGTCAGAAGGCAGAACTAAGAGCCCAGAAGATAGAGCTGAAAGTCACAGATAGCCATTGCCAGACAGATGAACTGATACCTAATCAGGAAACGATTTCTGCCTCTGGTTAAAAAGTCATATGATTGGGAAAAAAATTATGCACCAGTGCCATCCTTCTAGCTCCTACTCTTCTTTTATGAACAGGAGTCTATATTGTGGTTATCTTGTGCATATTTCACTATTGTGTTTGATGTGTGGGGAAAAGACACACAGCCTTTTAAATTCACAGGTTGCTGGATCCATGGAAATAAGCACAAACAGACTCGTTTGCACTTGTATATGATTACGGTGATAAGGTCCATGAATTCAGGCCTCATCCTGGAACCTTCATGGATCGACATTTGGAAGGATCTTGGAAACAAACAAATGTATATGGCATGTGAGTGAAATATAAATAATTAGCCACTGAGAGCAGACTCTGGTAAAATAAAGATGGTTACAAATCTAATTCTTTGCCACTCTTCTCACAGAGCTGTGGTGTCTATTTTCCCTCCTCTTGAATCTGAGCTGCCTTTGTGACTCATTTTGACTCATAAATGAAGACGTGATGATGTTTAACTTCCAAGGCCAGGCATTATGGGATCCATGAATCTACATTCAGCACTCAGAATACTTCTTTGAAATCATCTAGGATGTCCTGAGGAAAAACACAAAATCACAAGGAGAGACCTGCATAAAGAAACCCTGGAGAAACTGAATGGCAACCCCAGCTGAGTTCCTGGTCAGCAGAATGCACCACCCTGCCAGGTGTGCAAGTCATGGCATCACTTTCTGTGTCTAAGATAGTACAAGTAAATTCCAAGTAATTTAAAATACAAGATAATTCCAAGTAAAGTGGAAGAGCCAATAGGTCAAATGAATGGATCATAAAAAAAAAAAAAAATCATTCTAATTTTGAACCCCTACATTTTGAAGTGGTTTGTTACAAAGTGATAGATAATTGAAATAAGGACCAAGTTAGCTTAGATTAAAATACAATAAAATATAAGTAATTTACACTTCTATAATGACACTCAAAATATACTTCATTTCCTCTTGCTCTCAGGAGAAATGATTATTTCTGATAGTATTGATTAAATGGAATCAGTAACTTGGAAAAGGAGTACGTCAAGGCCGTACATCATGAGAACGCTGGGCTGGAAGAAGCACAAACTGGGATCAAGATTGCCGGGAGAAATATCAATAACCTCAGATATGCAGATGATACCACCCTTATGGCAGAAAGTGAAGAGGAACTAAAAAGCCTCTTGATGAAAGTGAAAGAGGAGAGTGAAAAAGTTGGCTTAAAGCTCAACATTCAGAAAACGAAGATCATGGCATCTGGTCCCATCACTTCATGGCAAATAGATGGGGAAACAGTGGAAATAGTGTCAGACTTTATTTATTTGGGCTCCAAAATCACTGCAGATGGTGACTGCAGCCATGAAATTAAAAGACGCTTACTCCTTGGAAGGAAAGTTATGACCAACCTAAATAGCATATTAAAAAGCAGAGACATTACTTTGCCAACAAAGGTCCGTCTAGTTAAGGCTATGGTTTTTCCAGTGGTCATGTATGGATGAGAGAGTTGGACTATAAAGAAAGCTGAGTGCTGAAGAATTGATGCTTTTGATCTGTGGTGCTGGAGAGAACTCTTGAGAATCCCTTGGACTTCAAGGAGATCCAACCAGTCCATGTTAAATTCCATCTTAAAGTCCTGAATAGTCATTGAAAGAACTGATGCTGAAGCTGAAACTCCAATACTTTGGCTACCTGATGTGAAGAACTGAGTCACTGGAAAAGACCATGATACTGGGAAAGATTGAAGGCAGGAGGAGAAGGGGACAACAGAGGATGAGATGGTTGGATGGCATCACCGACTCTATGGGCATGAGTTTGAGTAAGCTCAGGAGTTGGTGATGGACAGGGACGCCTATGGTGCTGCAGTCCTTGGGGTCACAAAGAGTCAGACACAACTGAGCAACTGCACAGTTCAGTTCATGAACTGTGGAATAATATTCCTCCTTTAAAGTCTTCTATCTTTTTCCTACTATCTCTTCTAGTGAAAAAAATGCTTTTGCCCTGTATACCCAATCATGGTTCTCTTAACTTTCCAACATACTTGAAATAATGTCTCCTCTTCTATCCTTTATTCTCCGTGAAAGTAATACATGATATTACTTCCCATGTACTGAAAGTTTATAAAGTATTATATATTAAATTCTTTGACAATTGCTTTTTTGTTCAACATTATATCTGTGAGATTCATGTACATATACAACCTGCTTCATTCACTTTCAAAGTGGTGTAATGATATCCATTATTTAGCAGTTCTCTACTTGAAAGAATGAAGATTATTTCCAAATTGTTCTACTATAAACAATGTTGTGAAGATTCCTACTGTTTAGTCCTCCTAGTGGTCATGTGTAAAAGCTTTTCTAGTGTCTATTCACCGGGCTTCCCTGGTAGCTCAGCTGGTAAAGACTCTGTCTGTAATGCAGGAGACTCCAGCTTGACTCCTGGAGTGGGAAGATCCCCTGTAGAAGGGATAGGCTAACCACTCCAGTATTCATAGGCTTCCTGGTGGCTCAGATGGTAAAGAATCCACCTGCAATGCTAGAGACCTGGGTTCAATCCCTGGATTGGGAAGATCCCCTGGAGAAGGGCATGGCAACCCATTCCGGTATTCTTGCCTGGAGAATCCCCATGGACAGAGGAGCCTGGCAGGCTTCAGTCCCTGGGGGTTGCAAAGAGCTGCACAAGACTGAGTGACTAAGCACAGCACAGCACAGTGTCTATTCACAGAACTAGAATCACAGGCTTTAAATTATGTGCATCTTTAATTAATTGTTGCTTTTATTTAGTTGTTCAGTTGTGTCTGACTCTTTGCAACCCCAGGGACTGTAGCCTGCCATGCTCCTCTATCCATGGAATTTCCCAGGTAAGAGTTATAGAGTGGGTTGCCATTTCCTTCTCCAGGGCACCTTCCCTACCCAGAGATCAAACCCAGGTCTCCTGCATTGGCAGGCGGATTCATTACCACCGAGCAACCAAGGAAGCTCTCTTTAATTAAAAGATAATGCCAAATTGTTTTCTGAACTAGTTGTACCCATTTACACTCATAACAGAAAGATATGAGTGTTCTTTTTTCTGCATATCTTCATCAAACTGGTATTATCAGATTTATAGTTTTTGCCCAACTGGTGTCTAAGGAATGTATCTTACTGTTTTATTATATTTTCTTGATATATCCACATGCATTTTGTTTGTATTTTAATAAATATAGGGTATATTTACATATGTGCATATGCACTTGTGTACATGGTAAAAATAGCAGCAAATGAGTTGGACTAATAAGCATCAAGTTCAAGTAAGTACTTACCCATGATGAAGATGGAGGAATACGGCTCTGAAAATAGGGTGGTTGGAGGATTTATACATACATGGGTAATATTTTGTTTTTCCTTCTAAGTATGTGTCTAAGGGCATGCACTAGCATTACATTATTGATCCAAAGTGTTGTATCAATTTTATACCTTTCAATAGTCTGAAAAATTTAAAATTTTACTCATAAAAGCAATGTATGCATGATCACTATGGCAGACACAGTTGGCCACACTTTGTCTAGAGGACAGAAATTGTCACATGTCAGATCATTTCTTTCCAGGCTCTCTTGCTGACATAGATGATCACATAGCCCTGATGTGGCAGTATAGGCATAAGAAGTCTGCTGGGAGATTCTAGAAGATAGTTTCTTTACTAATGAAAGAAAATGATCCATGGAGAAACATTTATTGTTATCCTGCCTAGCTTTCCTCCCTCCTGGCTGTGAATATAGTTGTGACACTTAGAGATATAACAGTTGTTGTCCTATCAAAGGAAAAAAAAAAAAAAAACCTCAACATTGTGAGAATTCTGGAGATAAAAGCTTGCAGAAATATACTGAACAACCTCTGGATCACCAATCTTTGATCTTTTGTTTTCTTATTGATTATAAAATCATAATTATTTTGTGTTTGTTTCTGTTCTTTAGGTTAAATGCTTTTTAATTTCTGGACATCAAAATGATTGGAAATCAGAATATTATAAAGAAAATAAATACAAATATAATGTTACACCAACATAGCTCTCTACACAGCTTGCCAATATAGGTTATTCCTCTTAGGTTGACCTCAGTTGCTGTGACTTCTCTCTCACTTTTAACTTCTTGGAAGACCTTACGTGAATTCCCTCTCTAAAAAGAAGTCAAATCATCCATATCAGAAACAACATCATACATTGTGTGGTCAGTTGCTCTATCACTGAGCTATATCCCCCAGAAGCAGCATTAAAAATTATGATCCTTTTATGAAAACTGGCTCAGATTGTCTAGGAAGCCTAAGAGATTTACTAACAACCTTCTACATGTGGATACACACAGTTACACATAAATATCACACCCATTAGCTGAGCATTTCTAAGTTGTATTGGATTTATTTTCTTATAAGCTTCTTTCCAAAAACATATTCTAGTGTCAGTCGATTCCTTCCCTAGCTGACAGGAGACCTCTCCTCCCATAGCAAGCCCCTTTACTCTTCCAGCCATATACACTTATACCAATTAATCTCTCAACATTTCTTATCTGACATCTACTCAACTACAAGACTTTTGGTATTAGCCCAAGTTCTAATCAATTTGAAAAATCCTCTTGAATTATTTGTTATAATTTTGGTCATCAACCACAACATACAATCTAACATCTGAAGAGGTGTCAACATATTATGATAACTGCATTGCAACCTAGCCATTGATACAATTTTCAGTCAGTGCTACTGACTTCTCATGACCAGTCATGACCCGAAGGAGCTACAGTTGATGCAAAAGCACCTCCATGACCCCTTCCAGCATACCAAGATTTCCTTTAACTCCACTTGTGTTCACTGAGACATCTTAAGTGATACTGCCAACTGTAGGTTATGTGCTACAATATTACTTGTCAACTGATTGCTCATGTTTCCTGCCTGTCAAATTCAGGGAAACATCATCTTTCTTTTATCAGAGGAGAGTTTTGAACGTGGCCTGAGAGGTGATCCAAAGACTTGGCTGTGGGTGTTCCATAAAATGCATCTTCTCTTCAGTTCAGTTCAGTTCAGTCGCTCAGTCGTGTCCGACTCTTTGCGACCCCATGAATCGCAGCATGCCAGGCCTCCCTGTCCATCATCAACTCCCAGAGTTTACCCAAACTCACGTCCATCGACTCAGTGATGCCATCCAGCCATCTCATCCTCTGTTGTCCCCTTTTCTTCTTGCCCCCAATCTCTCCCAGCATTGGAGTCTTTTCCAATGAGTCAACTCTTTTGCAAGAGGTGGCCAAAGTACTGGAGTTTCAGCTTTAGCATCATTCCTTCCAATGAACACCCAGGGCTGATATCCTTCAGAATGGACTGGTTGGATCTCCTTGCAGTCCAAGGGACCCTCAAGAGTCATCTCCAACACCACAGTTCAAAAGCATTAATTCTTCGGCGCTCAGCTTTCTTCACAGTCCAACTCTCACATCCATACATGACCACAGGAAAAACCATAGCCTTAACTAGACAGACCTTTGTTGGCAAAGTAACATCTCTGCTTTTTAATATGCTATCTAGGTTGGTCATATATTTCCTTCCAAGGAGTAAGCGTCCTTTAATTCCATGGCTGCAGTCACCACCTGCAGTGATTTTGGAGCTCCCCAAAATAAAGTCTGACACTGTTTCCACTGTTTCCCCATCTATTTGCCATGAAGTGATGGGCCCAGATGCCATGATCTTCATTTTCTGAATGTTGAGCTTGAGGCCAACTTTTTCATTCTCCTCTTTCACTTTCATCAAGAGGCTTTTTAGTTCCTCTTCACTTTCTAGACTCAATTTCCTAAATCCAACTACTTTAGTACTTTTGCCCACTATACACTTAAGCAGATTTTAAATATTATCATCATTATTATTATTTTGATGATGTTAATTGTTGTTTTCTGCAAAACCACTTCACTAGGCATCATACATTTATTAATTTTGAGAGTGCCCTTTTCTAGACTGTTTTATACCCTGTAGTATTGGCATTTCCCCATGCATATTTCACCTTCTGAACTCTCAGACTGGACTGAACTGATTTTCTTGATCATTCAATTAGATATGATACATATTTCTTTAGCTATTCATAGTTTAGTCATTCTCACATTTTTATGATTTGATTAGTAAAATTCATATGAGAAACAGAAAACACTCTATCTATTTCAATAGAGAGATTTAGGAACTGAGAGAATTATTTTAAGGGCCTGAAGATTCAATTCTAATACAGAACTCATTGATTGGTCACTTCACAACTAATGGTCTGGGGGAATAACTGGCTTCCAGGCTATACTGGAACTAAGTCAACATCAGGAAGCCATAATGCAGTGACCGCTCATACTCATAGAGAATGGACATCCAAAACCACTGGGCACATTAAAATACTGAAATAGTTGTATCTGTCTCTTGAACAAGGAACTGGAGAATGGATATGACACTGGAATTCTTCCACAGGAAACGTTCATCTATGTAAGAAGAGCTAGAACCAGACATGGAACAATAGACTGGTTCCACATTGGGAAAGGAGTATGTCAAGGCTGTATACTGTCACTATGCTTATTTAACTTATATGCAGAGTACATCATGTGAAATGCTGGGGTGGATGAAGCACAAGCTGGAATCAAGATTGCAGGGAGAAATATCAATAACCTCAGATATGCAGATGACACCACCCTTATGGTAGAAAGCAAAGAACTAAAGATCCTCTTGATGAAAGTGAAAGAGGAGAGTAAAAAGCTGGTGTAAAGCTTAACTTTCAGAAAACTAAGATCATGGCATCTGGCCCCATCACTTCATGGTAAATAGATGGAGAAACAATGGAAAACAGTGAAAGACTATTTTCTGGGGGCTCCAAAATCACTGCAGATGGTGACTGCAGCCATAAAACTAAAAGACCCTTGCTCCTTGGAAGAAAAGCTATGACCAACTTAGGCAGCATATTTATAAGCAGAGATGTTACTTTGCCAACAAAAGTCTGTCTAGTCAAAGCTTTGGTTTTTCCAGTAGCCATGTAGGGATGTGAGAGTTGGACCGTAAAGAAAGCTGAGCACTGAAGAATTAATGCTTTGAACTGTGGTGTTGGAGAAGACTCTTGAGAGTCCCTTAGACTGCAAGGAGATCAACTAGTCAATCCTAAAGGAAATCAGTCTTGAATATTCATTGCAAGGACTGATGCTGAAGTTGAAATTTCAATACTTTGGCCACCTGATGTGAAGAACTGACTCACTGGAAAAGATCCTGATGTTGGGAAAGAGTGAAGACGGGAGAAGGGGATGACAGTGGATGAGATGATTGGATGGCATCACCGACTCAATGGACATGAGTTTGAGGAAGCTCCAGGAGTTGGTGATGGACAGGGATGCCTGGCATGCTGCAGACCATGGGGTAGCAAAGAGTTGGACACCAATGAGTGATTGAACTGAAGAAGAGCTAAAACAGACGATGAAACTCCACTTCTACCTTCCAAATATCTCCAGCCTGCATTGAATTCATACTTGAATTAGATGGACTTCATTCATATCTGGAACTCTGGTTTGAGAGGAAAATATAGTTTTCAATATTTTCAAACTTGCAGAATGAATAAGTCACACATGAAACATCCAATCAAAAGTATCTACCACTAGCAATCATGCCTGTAGTGTTTTTTTAAATAATAAATAATATATTTCAACAGTTAAAGCATCATTTTTCATGAGAATACTGCCAGACACTTCTGATTGTCATTTATATCATTAATCCCTGAATTTAAGCTTTTGGTTTCAAAACAGTTAGTTGGCTGTCAGAGTCACCAGTGAGCTCAGATTTGGATGGAATAAGTGGAAGCAATAACTATGTATGTAGGATGTTGAAAGAACATACTGAACAAAATGAAAATGAATGGTGAAGATATTAGCCAGTTTTTAATATTGAAACCATTATCTTATTTTTCTCAGATTGTCAGTGGAATTCATCACTTCAGGATATATTTATTTACACAATGATAGGAGATAATTTTTTATGCATATGGTATAAAACATAAGTTGAGTTTCTAAACAGATTTTGAATTCCACAAAAGAGATAACCCTTAAATTCAAGACTTTATCTATTTGCAAGGCAGCATTCATTTCATGAAGAAGCAAATGGCAACCCACTCCAGCACTCTTGCTTAGAAAATTCCATTGATGGGGGAGCCTGGTGGGCTACGGTCTACAGGGTTGCAGGGAGTTGGACATGACTGAGTGACTAAATAACAATAACAACAGTCATTTCATTACACCAGTTTTACAACTTATTTCCAGAAATATTTAATTGGTTCTCTGAAAATAAATTGTACACATGGCCTTAGACAATTTCAAACCTTATTTACCAACAGTGAGCTTTTAAGTCATTGAACAAAGTGATTGTCATTTTAATTACTGCAAAATTATAGGTTAAGACAAGTGATCCAGATAATAAAAACATTTTTATGAATCTTTATTCATTCTTAAACAAAATGTTTTATTTTTGAAAACATTAGGTCTCTGTGGTATTTGTAAAATAAATTATCTAATTTGGATTTAATTACATATTTCTTTCATATATATTGCCTAATTTCTTGTCTTNAAACAAAATGTTTTATTTTTGAAAACATTAGGTCTCTGTGGTATTTGTAAAATAAATTATCTAATTTGGATTTAATTACATATTTCTTTCATATGTATTGCCTAATTTCTTGTCTTACTATGGTCAGTAAATTTATATACACATTCCTACAATTATGCTGGTGGTTTAGTTGCTCAGTTGTGTCTGACTCTTGCGACCCCATAGACTGTAGCCTGCCAGGCTCCTCTGTCCATGAGATTCTCCAGGCAAGAATTCTGGAGTGGGTTGCCATTTCCTTCTCCTACAATTATAGACAATGCTAAAAGAAAAAGATAATGAGAAGAAAAATGTCAGTGACTACAGATTTGCACATACATACAGTGGTCATGTATGGATGTGAGAGCTGGACTGTGAAGAAAGCTGAGTGCTGAAGAACTGATGCTTTTGAACTATGCTGTTGGAGAAGACTCTTGAGAGTCCCTTGGACTGCAAGGAGATCCAACCAGTCCATTCTAAAGGAAATCAGTCCTGGGTGTTCATTGGAAGGACTGATGCCAAAGAGGAAACTCTAATACTTTGGCTACCTCATGAGAAGAGTTGACTCATTGGAAAATACTTTGATGCTGGGAGGGATTGGGGGCAGGAGGAGAAAGAGACAACAAGAGGATGAGATGGCTGGATGGCATCACCAACTCGATGGGCATGAGTTTGGGTAAACTCCAGGAGTTGGTGATGGACAGGGAGGCCTGGCGTGCTGCGATTCATGGGGTCGCAAAGAGTTGGACACGACTGAGCGACTGAACTGAATTGAACTGAACTGAACAGATTTGCACAAGTGATTGAAAATTTATGATTCATAATGTCTTGGAAAATTCATGAGTGGTAATTTAATTGTTATTCTTGACGTAACTGTTTTCAGTTAATTTCCAAAATACATAAAATCTGTTTGCTTTGAACATTTGTGATATGTTATCTTAACCAACACATGATTTTGAGTCAACTTTTCTGTCAAAAGGAAAAAAATAAACCGAGGTCTCACCAATGATCAATTCAAAACAATTGCAATTACTTTTATAAAATATTCATTAATATTGATGTAATTTCCAAAACCCAAGTGTAATTACCTTCATCTTTCAGATTTATGGTATATTCCTTTTAGATATTGCTTACAGTTTTAAAAAAATGAGATTTTAAATGTTAATACGTTTCTTAGCTTCAGTATACACACTGCTCCATAGTTAAATATAATTAAACACATTTGGTTCTCTTTTGTACACTCAGTAGTGGACATGTGTTATTAGCTGCTTGATCATCCATGGTTTTGAGGGTGTAAGTGGAAGAGTGCAATTATCTCCCTAATTTGAGATAAATTTAAAGGTTTATGATAAATAACATTAGATTCCCATTACTACATTCTTAAGGATGAATTCAATCAATTTTCTTAACTAGAAACTGTGCAATAATTCTCACTAGGTGTATCAGTAGTGCCAGGGTGACTAAATCAGAGACCAGGTTATCAGCCACACTCTATACCCAGAAACACTTCCCAGCCGATCCACATGCCAGTGTGAATTCAGAAAACAGATTACACGTCTGGGCTCTTATAAGATTATTCATTTTTGATAATATTTTCCTAAGAATTCGTATGATTTTTGCTGTATTTTTACATTGTTTTCTTTTTCTTCTTGAAAATGTTCAAACATCTTGAATCTGAAAAGTCTCTTGTTCACTTTTTTAAAATTATTAATTGGACGTTTAATGACCACTGGTAGTTACAAACAGAAGTGAAGGGACTAGCAATATATCTCATCACTGACCAACAGCATGCAATCTCCAGAAGTTTCTTTGAAAAAGTCTCCTTCCCAAAAAATGAATTCAAGTGTACTCTTCCCTACATAAGGTTGGTGAATAACTAAAAGATTCCATTGTTGATAGGTTTGCTCAGACAGATTAATATGCTGTCTATACTCATTGTTTGCAAACTAAAGGGGGAAGTTTAAAATAGTCACTCCATACATATAGCAGATTCTCCACATATCCTATCCTATCATATTGTATATATGGCATGTGCTTTATATTGTTAATATAAATGTATTTATTTTTGTGTATATGTACATCTATCTATTGGATAAGGCAATGGCACCCCACTCCAGTACTCTTGCCTGGAAAATCCCATGGATGGAGGAGCCTGGTAGGCTGCAGTCCATGGGGTCGCTGAGTCGGACACGACCGGGTGACTTCACTTTCACTTTTCATTTCATGCATTGGAGAAGGAAATGGCAACCCATTGCAGTGTTCTTGCCTAGAGAATCACAGGGATGGGGGAGCCTGGTGGGGAAGCCCCATCTATGGGGTCGCACAGAGTCAGACACGACTGAAGTGACTTAGCAGCAGAAGCAGCAGCACATGTATCTATACTTGTGTTACAGCTATAGTATATATCTATTCCTATATATACCAATTTATCTCATTTAGAATGTTGAATTTAACTTGCATATAAACAACAATAGCATTATTGTAATTCAAGTGGAGTCAGGACATTCCTTAATCTCAAAATAAAAGTAAGCTTTATTTCCTTGAGGAAACTGAAATATAGAAAAATTTATGAAATCTAAAATATAAATGCAAACTGTAACTGGTTACTAAGAGACATCCAAATTGGAGATATCATAATTTCCCAGTGACAACTACGCCAATATGGAAGACTTCAGACATCTGGGGAAAGGGGATGTTTCTGTATGAACAGTGCTGGAAGATTTTTTTAAAAATGTTTATTCTTTATTCCTTTTTAGCACCTCCCTCTCACATAAACAAAAAATATATGTTAATTAAAATAATATGGAATAAAATTTTTTTAAATTAGACAGCTGAGACATATCCTACTAAAATTATTATTTTTTGTTGTTGTTTAGTCACTATGTCATGTCCAACTCATTATGATCCCATGGACTGCAGCATATCAAGCTTCCCTGTCTCTCACTATCTCCCAGAGTTTGCCCAAGTTAATGTCCATTGAGTTGGTGATGCTATCCAACTATCTCATCCTCTGCCGCTCTCTTCTCCTTTTGCCTTCAATCTTTCCCAGCATCAAGGTCTTTTCCAGTGAGTCAGCTGTTCTCATTAGGTGGCCAAAGTACTGGAGCTTCAGCTTCAGCATCAGTTTTTCCAATGAGTATTCAGGGTTGATTTCCTTGAGGACTGACTGATTTGATCTCTCTACTGTATAAGGGACTCTCAAGAGTCTTCCCCAGCACCACAATTCAAAATCAAAATTATTATAGGGTATGCTAAAGAAATTAGTCCTGTTAGCTGCCAAGAAGAGTATGTCATCATTACATTTGGGGGAAAAAATTGAGACAAGTCCCCAAAGGGCCACTAAACTTGGTGAAAATGTATACAGAATTTTTCAAGTCATTAAGCAACAAACTGCATCTCCAAACTCCTCAACCACAGGACCGGACTGACAAGCCATGGCCCAACCAGGGATGAGGAAGTCCAGCCAGCTATCTCTTCTCCTGTAAGCTTTCTGCTTCCTTGACATTATAAAGTAGTGCCTTTCTGCTTCACTTCAAGCTGCCCCATGATTCGAGCACCCTGAAGTGTGATGTGCTCCCTTATTTTCAAGAGCTAAATACATTTGCATTAAAAATAATTATTTTGATCAGAATCAAGTACCTCTAAAGAACTGGACAGTTTTTTTTCTTGCTTTGCTTAAAATATTTTCTATCTGTGGGAAGGTTAGTTTAATATAAATTATTCCACCCTTACTTAAACTGAGACCTTGCTTGATACTTTAGTCAATGAATCTCAAGAAGTAAACTTTGTGGGGACTTCTTGAATGTCCGTGTTTTCCCATTAAAAGGACATAATACTGGGACTGACCTTTCCATTTCTCTTTTTCCCTAACTCTCAGACAACATTTTAAGCTGAAGTGGTTATTTCATGACCAAAGAGATATAAGCATGAATTCAAAAAAGCCAACATGATAATGATGGCAGGAAAGAATTAAAAAACAACAAGAACAAACTAAGGGTTTTGAGAGCTTTTTAGACACTCTAGCCCTTAACAGCTTAATGTCAGACTTATGAGATGATAAAAATGTATTGATGTGTTTTCAGTCACAATTTTTTGCCTTTGTGTCTCCTGTAGATAAACTATCCTTGATGGATCCAACTATTCTCTGAATGTCACAGGATACCAAACATTTAGAAAGACTAGATAGAATAATATGTGATGATTACTTTTCAAATGGCTACTGTTTCATATTTCTTAATAATGATCTTATTTTCCTCTGTTTCCATTCCACTACTACTGTAATGACATACTTACATGTCTACATTGTTGTCAAATTATGGTACTGAAGTCAGAATCTAATTAGTCTTTTGTATTTTCTTGTGTATCCCATCATTTTTGTCTCTTTGGAGAATCCAGTCCAACAGATAAATAGACATTGATAGGGAGATAGGTAGATATATAGATAGACTTTAAGAAATTGGTTCACATGATTGTGAGGGCTGGCAAGTTTGAAATCTGTAGAACAGGATGGTATTCTGGAGACTATTAGCACCATTATAGTTGCAGTCATGAGTCTGAAGTCCATCTGAAGGCAGGATTCTTCCCTTTCAAAGAGACTTTGTGCTTGCTTTTGAAAGGATGTCAGTTGACTGGGTGAGGCTCACTCACATTATAGAAGGTAAACAGATTTATTAAAAATCTACTACTGCTGATCACATCTAAACTAGCAACATCTAGACTGCTTTTTGATATAGTTGGTTTAAACAGACATCATAGCCTAGCCAAGTTGCTCAGTTCTAAATAAATTCAAACATGTTTAGGGTGTTACGTGTATGTGTATTTTGGTAAATCCTGGAATTTTATTAGATTTAAAGGTAATTTGCTGCAACTCACCAAACATTTGTAAGAGTGGCTAATTAAATATCAAATCTTCCTTAGAGGAAGCTTTATCTCTGTTGGACATATGAAGTACATCTTGGTGCAAAGAAAGAAGTCATGGAGATTTTTCAGGAGGCCATTGCCTCTGTCTAGGTGAATGAATTAAGAAGCAGACTATCAAGAATGAATATTAGAATAAAAAATCAGACAAACTAAAATGATTTTAAAAATACATATAATTGAATATGTGTGTATGGAGTGGAGAAAAACAAAAAACTTGCAATCTGGTATAAGAAGACACAGCTGGAGTAATGAGAAAAGTAATAGGAAAAGAAGGAAGATTTTATCATTATTTTACTGTCAGCATATCTAAATGAATTATTAATTATACTTTCAAGTCTTCTGTTGTTATAGTAACAAACAGCCAAGCTTGATGGCTAAAAACAATACAGATTTAACATTTTATAGTTTAGGATGTTAGAAGTCCTAAATGGGTCTCCTTGGGCTCAAATCCCAATGTTGGCACAGCTGAGTTTCTTCTGGAGGCCCTACCGGAGAATCTATTTGCTTTTTTTCTGGAGGTTATAAACATTCTTTGGTTTATGACCCCTTCTACAGTCAAAAAATGTAACAGCTAACTGAGTCTTTTTCATTTAGCATCTCTGGGACACTGATACTATTGTCTCCCTTTTTTGACTTATAAGAACTCTTGTGATTATGTTGGGTCCACCCAGAAACCTGAGGATAATCTCCTTATTTTAAGAGATTAGAAACCTCAGTTTCATTTCTAACCTCAATTCCCTTTGCCATGTAACATAACACAACACATTTATAGATTCTGGGATTAAGATGTGAATATTTTTAGGGGCCATTATGCTACCTAAAACAGACATGTCATATATGAAACTATTACACTGAGCATATCATAAGTTAAAAAGAGTCATGGTGAAAATGATAGAGCAGAGAGAGAAAAATAATATGGGCAGGAGATGAGGGATGAAAGTTGTAGATGCTAGAGTACTCAGACCTCTCTGATAAGCCTTGATGATTTATATGGGAAAAAAAAAAGCATCAATCGACTATCTTAAAGACAGATATATTCAGTAATTTTAATATAAATAGAAATGTGAAACTTTATAGAGATTTCAAAAAGTTAAACATAAAAACATTCCAGTCTTTTCTGAAAATACACTGAAGACATAGCAATTACACCAATAAATAGAATAACCTATAATTGAGGAATAAGGCATTTCAAATTTATCAGTTCAGTAAAACTTTGAAAACATTTTTTCAAAGTGATTCTATAGAATAAGTTCAGATATTGTCATATT
>SJYQ01004372.1:118753-138400 GCA_006410935.1 Redunca redunca | reverse complement strand
AGGATGCTTCATGGAACTGTCTTTATGTCTCTATTCATTAATCATTATTTATCTATTTTAATCTCTAGCTCTACAAAGAGCATAATTTCAAGTACCAAGACTTAGAACTAGGGGATGGGAAATGTATATGTTTATTTTTTGTACTGTGTATTTTAATGGCACCATTTAAACTCTAATTATGCATGAAATTATATTGGATTCTAAATTCAAAGGAATAAATGTTTTCTTGATTCATTCTTTCTTTGGTAAACATTTCTAAAGTCATATTGCTGATACAGCTCATCAACTAAACCCTATGAGAAATGAAATGTATGGCAGGAAAACACTAATTAGGGAGGTTTTCTTTCCCAAACACACATGTGAAACTCCCATTAATGTCAATCATGTGGAGAAGTCTTTCTGCAGAATACCCCTAGGTAACACCACACATCTTTCCCTGTCTTTCCAGTTAGAAACACAACAGCTTTTCTTTTTTTTTTAATTGTGAACAGGCTGCATTACAAGTCTAGGTAAAAACTTAGGCTTTCTTAAAAAGAGCATGTTATTTATGCTGTTCAGATGATGTTTAAAAAGTGATTTTGAATTAATTTGCTTTATATTGGTTTTATATTCACTAAAGAGTATTGTCTTTGTAGCTGAATTTTCTTTTGAATATTAGCCAAGATTTACCATTAGTTTTATGTGAAAGTAGCTTATATGATTCTTTATATATTATTTTAAAATGACTATGTTAGAACTGAGAACTACAATGGTGACTACACAGGTGTTCCCTATAATCTTTAAACACTGCAGTGGATTAATTTAAAATATAATTTACTAAATATTTATGGATTTTACCATGCTGTGGTAATGTGTAAAATCACTCTCAATACTATAAAATATATCAATATATACTGTTATTCTTGCTCAAGACAAAAAGGAAAAAGGAAAGGAAAAAGACAAAAAGGAAAAGAACAGAAGACAAACAGTATATTCTACCAAAAATACACAAAGCTTTGCTTATAGGCTAACCTTTAAAATATTTTTAAAAATATAAGAATTATCAACAAGGATGAATCTCTCTCCAGACAGTAAAAAATTCCCTCCTGTAATTCACACAGCCTGCATTGTGCATTGTATGGCGTATTAGAGAAGGTGGACCATCTTTACTCAAACTACTGATTCAAATGCCAATCTATTCTGGAAACACCTTTACAGACATATACCAAAACATGTTTTATCAGCTACCTGAGCTGATAGTTCAGTGAAGTTGCCTCTTAAGATTTCCCACCAAGCATGGTAACTCCAAACTACTTCAGACTCATAAATCCCAGGACATTTGCAGTAACCATGATATCATTCATAGTTTTATTGATTTGGGAGATGACACCTTAAAATTTATTTGGAAGGCAGAATTAACTTACTATTGAAGGAGATGGGATGTAGAGTCAAAATGTGGAAATTTAATATTCATTCTCAAATATATTCTGAACATAAGCAATGTTACTGAATTTTACCTGATTTCAGGTAAATTTATCACTGAAAAACACAACCAAGATCTACTTCCCTTCAACACAAGCTGATGGAAATGTAAATTTATAAAAACTATGTAAATAAAAAGGAAGTTGCTGGAGGCTGAATGTAGATTAGCCTGAGAATAAAGAATTTCAGAGGTCTGCAATCCTAGGGAGTATACCAGATTTTCACATGTTTTATCCCTAGGAGACTCACCAGGATCTCATGGTTAAGAAAGCCAAGAAGGACCCCTTTACGACTCTGGAAACTCATAGAAATCATGGAAGTCAAGGGAAGGAGCAATCTTTGTAAAGTAGGACCACAACCTATTCCACAAAAAAGCTTTGTTCTCCAAGAGAAAAGATATTACCAGAACCTTGCCCCAGTGATGGCGAGAAGGGCATTCCTTTAATTCAGTTAAAAATAAAGGGGTGGGAAAAGAGTTAACATGTTAACAACAGTTAAAATAAGGCTGAAGTAGCTATGATGACTTCAGAAAAAGTATAACTTTGACTGTGTGGATCACAATAAACTGTGGAAAATTCNGTGAGAGTTGGACTATGAAGAAAGCTGAGCACCGAAGAATTGATGCTTTTGAACTGTGGTGTTGGAGAAGACTCTTGCGAGTCCCTTGGACTGCAAAGAGATCCAACCAGTCCATTCTGAAGGAGATCAACCCTGGGATTTCTTTGGAAGGAATGATGCTAAAGCTGAAACTCCAGTACTTTGGCCATCTTATGCGAAGAGTTGACTCATTGGAAAAGACTCTGATGCTGGGAGGGATTGGGGACAGGGGATTGGGGACAGCAGGAGAAGGGGACGGCCGAGGATGAGACGGCTGGATGGCATCACGGACTCGATGGACGTGAGTCTGAGTGAACTCCAGGAGATGGTGATGGACAGGGAGGCCTGGCATTCTGCGATTCATGGGGTCACAAAGAGTCGGACATGACTGAGCAACTGAACTGAACTGAACTTAAAATAAGGAAAATGATCAGAGATAAGTGAGATAGCACATAATGATAAGACTGCCAATTCAGCAAGAAGTTATACCAATACTAAATATTTATGCACTTAATAACAGAAGATAATAATACATGAGGCAAAAACTGATAAAACACAAGAAGAACAGATAATACACTCTTATTCTATTGTGTTCAGTTGTTCAGTTGTGTTAGACTCCTTGTGACCTCATGGACTTTAGCCAGCCAGGCTCCTCTGTCCATGGATTCTCCAGGCTGATATTTTGGAGTGGGTTGCCATTTCCTGGTCCAATTATCCTGTTAATACAGTTACTCAACATGTAAAATTAGCATATCAAGCAGGCACAAAATCAGTAACGGCATGAACGATATGACTAACAGACTTGATCTAATTGAAATTTATCAAATATACCGTCTAATAATAGTAGAGCGAACACACAAAAAACATCTGAGGAAACCAATATCCACTCATGATGAAAATTCTCTACAAACTAGAAAAAGAAACAAGTTTCTCTAGTTTGCTAAAAGAACATCTAAAAACAAGACAAAACAACAGTACGGCTAACTTTATAAGTAATTTTGAGAAGATAAATGCTTCCCCCTTAGATCAGGAACAATTCAAGGATATCCAATTTCATCATTCCCCAACTAAATTTCCTGCTGGAATCTTTGTTGGTACAATAGGACAAAAAGGAAATACAAGTCTATTATTGGAAAAAAATTAAAAAACTATCCATTTTCTTCACACTTTTTCCAGCATTTGCTATTTGTAAACTTTTTAATGAAGGGAACCCTCCTACACTGTTGGTAGGAATGTAAGTTAGTGCAGCCACTATGGAAGACAGTGTAGAGTTTTCTCAGAAAACAAAAAACAGAAATTTAGTTTGATTCATATGATCTAGCAATTCCACTAATAGGCACACACCCAGATAGAACAATAATTCAAAAAGATACATGCACCGCTATGTTCATAGAAGCACTATTCACAAAGCCAAAATATAAAAACAACTTAAATGTCCATCAACAGATGAATGGTTAAGGAAGATGTGGCACATATATTATAATGGAATACTTCTTAGCCATAAAAAAGAATGAAATGAAATCATTTGAAGAAACACGGATGCACCTAGAAATTATCATATTAGATGAAGTAAGTCAGAAAGAGAAAGACAGATACTATACAATATCACTTATATGTAATCTAAATATGGCACAAATGAACTTATCTACAAAACAAATGAACAAACAGACACACAGACATAGAGAGTAGACTTGTGGTTGCCAAGGTCAGGGATGGGGGACTGGAAGGTTGACATTAGAAGATGTAAATTATTATATATGGGCTGGATAAGCAATAAGGTCCTACTGTATAGCACAGGGCCCTGTGATAAACAATAATGGCAAAGAGTATAAAAAAGAGAATGTCTATATGTGTAAAACTGAGTCACTTTGCTGTACCACAGAGATTGGTACAAATAAATCAACTATACTTTAATCAAAAATTAAATTAAATTAAAAAGAAACTATCCCTATTAGAAGATGACATGATTGCCTACATAGAAAACCCAAAAGCATAAACAACAAAAGCTCTTGGAAAAGATGAAGAGGTTACAGAATAAAAAAGTATGTACAGTATCAATTACTTTCTTATATATCAGTGATAATTAGAATTTTAAATACATCATATGGAGTAGCACCTTAAAAAACAAATACTTAAGTATTAATGTCATAAAATATGCCTGATAACAGTATATTAAAAGCTGTAAAATACTGATGAAAAATATCAAAGAATATTTAAATATATCTGTGTTCATCAGATATTCTGTGTTCATCAACTGGAAAACTCAGAATAGTTAAGATTTCAATTCTTCCTAAGTGGTGTTAGACCAAGTGGACTTACTTATGGAAACAACAAAGGAAACTTGACATAGACATTAAGTCTCCCACAAACATTAACTCAAAGTAGATCACAAACAAACATAAACTGCACAAATATGAAAATTCTTAAGAAAACAGGAAAAAAACCTACATTATCTTCAGTTTGTTCATAAGGTCATAGATGCAATACCAACAATCCATGAGGGAAAAATTGATAGGCTGAATTTTATTAAAATTTAAACTTCTGCTCTGTAAAAGACAGCATTAATAGAAAGGAAAATCACAAACTGGGAGAAGATATTGTAAAATACATTTCTAACAAAGGGCATATATCTATAATATTCAGATACAAAAATAGCTTAGGAATGCTAAAAATATCCTAATTAAATGTACCATCCTAATACCATTTTAATGTAATGATGTTAATAGAGGATGCTGGATGTATGGTATATGAAGACTATATTATCATCACAGCAGTTCTGTAAATCTACAGTAATAATTTAAGAAGCTTCTTGCAAAAAGAAATTAATTCAGGATGCTGAAGGACAAATTAAGACCAACCAACCCCTCTTTCTAACTTCTCACTGATTTTCATGGCAGAACTGGGGCCTGCTTCATGGAATAGATGGATATACTTTTGGACACCAATACTCAAGCAGTGAAAGGAAGGTGGAGTAATCACCTTTATCGTAATTGAACCATAAATTGCACTTCAAATACCTACAGGACTCTATGCAGTGATAAGCAGCCAGAAATATTTTATGGCAATCAGTTCAGTTCAGTTCAGTCGCTCAGTCGTGTCCGACTCTTTGTGACCCCATGAATCGCAGCATACCAGGCCTCCCTGTCCATCACCAACTCCCAGAGTTCACTCAGATTCACATCCATTGAGTCAGTGATGGAATCCAGCCATCTCATCCTCTGTCGTCCCCTTCTCCTCCTGCCCCCAATCCCTCCTAGCATCAGAGTCTTTTCCAATGAGTCAACTCTTCGCATGAGGTGGGGGCCAAAGTACTGGAGTTTCAGCTTTAGCATCATTCCTTCCAAAGAAATCCCAGGGCTGATATCCTTCAGAATGGACGGGTTGGATCTCCGTGCAGTCCAAGGGACTCTCAAGAGTCTTCTCCAACACCACAGTTCAAAAGCATCAATTCTTCGGCGCTCAGCCTTCTTCAGAGTCCAACTCTCACATCCATACATGACCACTGGAAAAACCATAGCCTTGACTAGACGAACCTCTGTTGGCAAAGTAATGTCTCTGCTTTTCAATATGCTATCTAGGTTGGTCATAACTTGGCAATAGACTCACACACTAATGAAGATTCTGGATCTCTGAAGTAAGAATTCTGAGCTCAGAGTGAGGCAATTAAGACAAGATCAAATTCAGATATTACCTCTCAGTGAAGCATGCTTTCTTTTACAAAGGCCACCTCTTAACCATAATGTGTAAATACAGCAATAAAATGTGGATTGCATTTATACAGAATATTATCCAGGAAGGATATTTAATAAACACTGATCGGATAAATAAATAAGTATCATGACTTGCTGGGAGCCAGCTTGAGGAACTCCGCCCATGGCAAAGGTCATGAGGAAGGAGGCTTGGCATACGAAAAGGCATGACCAAGCCTCAGGAAACCCTCTGTTCTTGAGCATCTACCCCCAAACCAGAGTCTGTTTTATGCTCTTGCCTACACGTCTGACTTTACGGGGGGCTCTCCCCCATAACCATTTCTCTCGGAGAAGGAGTTAACGTGCAGCTCCAAGGCAATAAAAATTCCTGGGTGTGACAAGAGTGTTTCAGCTTATGGACTCCTCTGAAGGTTATCTAGCTCACCTGTATAGGTTCGTCCAGCCACTTGTGATTGTTTACAGCCTCCCAACCTGAGAGGCACGAGATGTTTTAGACTTACTAAAGGCAAATTCTTTTGGGGAGTTGGAAATTATTAGTATAGTGGGTTGGTTAGGAATTATATTGATGAAGGGTTTTTCATTTGTTGTGTCAATAATTGCTGCTAATTCCCTGTCCTGGGTGTGACAAGGGTGCCTCAGATCAAACCTCTTTGCTGACAGACTAGCTAGTGTGACAGGATTATCTATACTCCTGCCACTACCACATGATTGTTTACTACTTCTCAACCATAAACAGCACAGAGAGTTTTGGAGTATTTTTAAAGTCTTAATTAGCATAGGGCTTTTCTCATTGTTGAGTCAATGATTGCTGCCAGGCCTCCATATCCTTAGGCACCTGGGAATATATTAATCAATGTATTTGGAATATATAAAATGAAATATAGTGGTTCTAAGGCTAGCAATGCTAGACTTTTTGAGTTAACGAAACGAATTTTCTCTTTTGTAATAGATCACTGTACTTTGTTATGAATCACTGTGTCCTTGCTATGTAAAAATGTAACTTTATCACTATCTTAAGACAAATAGATCTTAAGGGGAACATTGGTGAAGGGATTTTCATTTGTTGGGTTGATGTTTGCTGCTAAATCTCCATGTTCCCTGCCCTTATAATGAATATAACTAGCATATAGGAGAAATAAGTATTAACCTTTAAGCGTATAGGAGAAATAAGTATTAAACTTCAAGATTAATCATGTTAACCTTGGGTTAAATAAATTCCTTTCTTGATTGTAACTCACTACACCCTCACCCTATAGGAATGTAACTTCATTTTGGAGGGTGGTGCCTGGTTTAAGAAAAAACACCCTTGGAAGAAATAAGTTTTTTTGGTTATCAGAAAGAAAGGATCATAAAATGTCAGCAGGTCTCATGGCCAGAAGATGATGTAAATTTCCTAAGACCTTTTTTTAATATACGTTTATGTGAAGCACCTGATTTTGATAAATGTCAGGACTGCTGACCTCCACGTGACTCTGTATTCATCCCTATGTGTAACAAAAGATATATAAGCAAACCCAAAAATAAAGAAATCGGATCAGTTCCCGGAAAGACTGATTCCCCCATGTCGTTTCTTTCTTGCTCCCGTTTTTCTGGCTGAATTCCCATCTGGAGCATGAATGCTATTCCATGTAAACCAAGTTATTCAGCCTCTTTTTCTCCACTAATTTTCCTACTACACTATCCGTTTCTAATCTTTCTATATATCTGTGATTAAATATGTATCTTTCCAAGGACTCTGACGCCGTCCCCACCTTCAAATTCCCTGGATCCACCAAGGCTGGACCCTGGCAATGACTTGTGATTCTAGTTTGACAATCTATCCACAAATTATTGGGAAAAATAATTAAAAGATATTTAAAGCATATCTGTAACCAGCAAGGGAAGACTAAATGTAAAGAGAAAAACTAAGAGGCTTCTTCACTCAAGAAAAGGTGAGGGGATGAATGATGACATTAAAATCAGGTTTAGGGAAGATGGGAAAGGAGAAAATTACTGGCAACATTTCATAACTTAGTAAATATGGAGAGTGAGAGTGAGAGAAATAATGATATGAAGGAACTGATTTTCTGTCCTTAACTGTTTCCTCACAGGACTTCTACATATAAAGTGATGCTGGTTGATCATAACTCACATATTTAAATTATGTTATGCTTTGGACCTGCTGCAATTGGTCCAGGGGGAAATTCAAGGGATCTTTACAGTGTGTTCATTAGCCATGACAATAGCTGATTTTAGAGATCATTTGTTTTCTGTGAAAAGAAAAAAATATATACAATGTGTTTAAGAGGCTGTGCTGATATTCAATTTTGACAATAATTACTATACAGTTTTGAAGAGAAATTGGTCATTTGCAAACTGTAAGACAAATCCTAACCCAGTAATAACTGCAAATGCAGTCCATAACGTGTGTAATTGGCAGTAATCTGTATCCAAGCACTGGTACAGAGAGAAAACACTCGAGGACAAAATTCTCATTTCCTATATGTATATTTCGTTCCTTGAAATAAATAGCCTAATAACTCTAGTTATTGAACTACATTTTATTTCACAACAATATTAATATGCATTTCTTTACTAGGTTCACATTTGCTTTCAACTATCTAAAAAGACTAGGCACTGGTTTAATGAAATTCTTGTCATTTATATTGAGATTAAAGACTTGTACTGGTTTATATCTGAGTTTAGTTCAACACTATCTTCCATCAGTAATGGTGTGACTTTAAATCAGCGCAATGTAATGAAGGATTCGTGAATATTAAACACATCACCCACTAAAAAAGTGTTTAATAACAGATAAACCATTACTGGTCAGTGTTATAATCAGCCTCCTGAACACTTTACAAAGGGAGTGTTAAAAAATATTCTCAGAAAATAAAATGAGGGAGGAAAATTTCTGGTGGCAACCATTTATTTATGATTGGCCAGTTCTCTTTTTTCTCAAAGTTGGCAAATCTAATATGCCTCAGATAATCATAGTAGCAAGTATTTTGTTATAAATGATTTTGTTTTCCTTTAAGAATACAGATGCTTAAAGGCACATTTTTACATCTTCAGTTCAGTTCAGTTCAGTTCAGTCGCTCAGTCATGTCCGACTCTTTGCAACCCCATGAATCGCAGCATGCCAGGCCTACCTGTCCATCACCATCTCCCGGAGTTCACTCAGACTCACGTCCATCGAGTCCGTGATGCCATTCAGCCATCTCATCCTGGGTCATCCCCTTCTCCTCCTGCCCCCAATCTCTCCCAGCATCAGAGTCTTTTCCAATGAGTCAGCTCTTCGCACGAGGTGGCCAAAGTACTGGAGCTTCAGCTTTAGCATCATTCCTTCCAAAGAAATCTGTTTAAAAACTATTTTCACCCAGAACAGATTCTTACATAGGCCTATATATATAACTGTAAACTGGGACAAAATTCAGTAATGTAAATATATATTAGACAAGGCTATAATCCCTTTGATCACCCATTTCTGACAGGATCCCTGACCACCTACCCAGATATAATCATATTTAGTATTTTGGTGGCTGTCTTTTCAGGCTTACTGACATGCACATATGAATACATGCATGTGCATGCACACACACATATACACTGTAAACATTTCCTGCAGTTTAAACATTTGTGCACTTCTAAATTTTAGAAAATGTGTGTGACATAACCTGGTGAGTCTCTTATAATATACACTCTGGAAGAGGAAGTGTCTTTGTGTTAAACAGACTTGAATTAAAAATTCCATTGCTATATAATTTGCAGTGGTCATGACAGCAACATTCTGGAAGTTATCTAAATGCTTATGATTAAGGGAATGCTCAAAATATATAACTTGTTTTTATAGAATTTTTAATCAAGGTAGTGATATGGTCATGTATAATTTTTTAAAAGATAATTTGGAATACACATTGAAGAAGGATCACATACAGAAAGACTATAAATGTGGAGATAATTTTGAAAATAATTGTCACGATATATGTGAGAGATGATGAAGGCCTAGTCCAGGTCCTCTCATAGTGACACTAAAAATGTGTATGTCGGTCTAGCGAATCTCAAAATTTTGCTGCCTATAATATGTATATCAATAAAAAAATAGATGTTAGTATATAATTGCAAGATGCCTGGCAGTTTACAAGTCAATTTCAAATATGTTATATAAATTTATCATCTTAGACAAGCTGTGAGTTTGAGTTAGGATGGAATGTAATTGATAAGTTGTTAATGTTTATACAGATATTATCTTGAAATTTGACATGTGATTTCTGGACCCAGACAGGTTATTATCATTTTATCAATAACCTCATCAGCTCCCCATATGACAAAATATTCACAGTATGGCAAATGTGATAGGGGTTTCAGTATTTGAGAACAGGATATGTTCTCATGACAGTTCAAGTGATAAAGTGAAATGTGGTAAATTGGAAATTTTACTGGATGTTTAAGACCAAATAAGACATCTAGTTATCTAGTTTGCAAAGGAATAATAAATCTTTATTTTTCGATGACATGCTCTTGCTCGAAAATTCAAAAGGAATGCACACACTCATACACACACTCACACTAAACTAATAAATAAATAAAGCAAGGTTACAGAAGAAATCATCTTCATGGATTGGGAGACTTATTATCATCAAGATGGCAATTCTCAAATCTATTGCCATTCAACACATTCTTTAAGAAAATTTCAGCAGAATTTTTGTATAAATTAACAAGCTCGTCCTAAAATGTATGGTGGTGGTGCTTGTTTAGTCACTAAGTCACGTCAGACTCCTGTGACTCCATGGACTGTAGCCTGCCAGACTCCTCTGTCCACGGGATTTTCCAGGCAAGAATACTGGAATGGGTTGCCTTTCTCTTCTACAGGGGATCCTCCAGACCCAGGGATCAAACCCAGGTCTCCTGCATTGCAGGCAGATTCTTTACCACCTGAGCCACCAGGGAAGGAAAATCCTATAAAATGTATATAGGAATTCAAACAGAATTAGAGTAATCAAAATTAATTTGAAAAACAAGAACAAAGTTGGAGGATGTATATCACCCAATTTCAAAACTTACTATGAAGCCATAGTAGAAAGATACAGTATTGCTATAAGGATAATCATGGAGATCAGAAGAACAGAATTGACAATTCTAAAAGAATTTGATTTGTTTATTTTTGACAATAGTGTCAAAATAATCTGATGGAGAAAGGATTAGATTTTTCCCTACAATTAATGTTGAGACAACTAGATATCCACATACAAAGAAGAAAACTTAGACCTACACTTCAGACCATACATAAAAGGTAACTTAAAATATAAGACTAAGTGTAAGGTCCAAAACTATAAAACATCTAGAAAATATTAGATATAATATTTGTGACCATGGGTAGCAAAGATTTCTTGAAAAAAAAAAAAAGATAAATTGTACTACCCCCAAATTAAAAATGTCTACTGCAAAAGACACTATTAAGAAAATGAAATGACTAGGAACAGCTTGAGAGCAAATATTTGAGATAATATATTGATAAGAGCCTTCCAGATGGTGCTAGTGGTAATAGTTCAGTTGGTAAAGAATCCACCTGCAATGCAGAAAACCCCAGTTCAATTTCTGGATTGGGAAATTCCACTGGAGAAGGAATGGGCTACCCACTGCGGTATTCTTGGGCTTCCCTTGTGACTCAGATAGTAAAGAATCCACCTGCAATGCAGAAGATCTGAGTTTGATCCCTGGGTTATAAAGAACCTCTGGAAAAGGTAAAGGCTACCTACTCCAGTATTCTGGCCTAGAGAATTCCATGGACTGTATATACCATGGGGTCGCAAAGAGTTGGACACAGCTGAGCAACTTTTACTTTCACTTCAGTGGCAAAATCACCCTGCCAATGCAGGAGACATAAGAGATGTGGTGTCTCCAATCCATGGGCAGGGAAGATCCCCTGCAGGAGGGCACTCCAGTGCACTTGCCTAGAGAATCCCATGGACAGAGGAACCTGGCAGGCTACAGTCCATAGGGTCGCACAGAGTTGGACACGACTGAAGTGAATTAGCTCACACACATATGCTCACTGTAGCACGGAAGCAAGCTAAATGACATACCCATAGGCACAATGACAGTTCCAAGGCCAGTCATAGAGGCCACAGACAACTCAATGGACATGAGTTTGAACAAACTCCATGAGTTAGTGAAGGACAGGGAAGCCTGGCTTGCTGCAGCCTATGGGGTCCCAAAGAGTTGGTCATGACTGAGTGACTGAACAACAACATTTGATAAAGACATATTGATAATATATATAGAACACTTACAACTTGATAAGAAAGACAAAAATCCCAATTAAAGATTTGGCAAAGCATTTGTGCAGACATATCAGTAAGTAAGAGATTTAAATGCCCTGTACTTACATGTGCTGTGATGTGTGCTAAGTCACTTCAACTATGTTCAACTCTTGCGATTCTATGGACTATAGGCCACCAGGCTCCTCTGTCCATGGGATTCTCCAGTGAAGAATACTGGAGTGGTTTATCATGCCTTCCTCCAGGGTATCTTCCTGACCCAGGAACTGAACACAAGTCTGTTACAGCTCCTGCATTAGCAAGTGGGTTCTTTACCACTTGTACCACATGTACGTGAGAAGATGCTAAATGTCAGTCATTAGGAAAATGAAAATTAAAACCACAAAGAGGTTCCACTTTAAATCCAGTAGAATGGATATAATAAAAAAGATAGACAATAACAAGTGTTGACAATGATAAGGAGAAATGGAAGCACTCATACATTGCTGGTGAGAATGTAAAAAGATACCAAATTTTGGAAAAGAGATTGTCACTTCCTCAAACAGTTAAACTTGAATTTAACATATGGTTTGTTAACTCCTCTCTTTGTGATCTTTCCAAGATGATGAAACCATGTTCGCACAAAGATGTGTATGTGAATGTTCATAGTAACATTAATCATAACAGCCCCAAACTGGAAACAATCCAAATGTCCATCAGCTAGTTAATGGATAAACAATACACACGGTATATCTATANCCATGTTCGCACAAAGATGTGTATGTGAATGTTCATAGTAACATTAATCATAACAGCCCCAAACTGGAAACAATCCAAATGTCCATCAGCTAGTTAATGGATAAACAATACACACGGTATATCTATATAATGGATTACTACTCAGTAGAAGAGAAGATTGCACACTCAACTATGCTGCAACATGCATGAATCTCAAAGAATATGCCAAATGAGAGGGGGATGACCCCTGAATAAATAAAACAATCTCTGAGACTGTCTTCTATAAACACCTACTGAACCCAAGATTAACTGATGTCAACTCAAAAAGTATCAGTAGGAATTTTCTGCTCTTTATATCTCCTGCATTATTTTCATATTTCCCTTTTGTATTAATATTAATCATTCAAAAAGTATGTATTGCCAGAATTTTATGTATGTAGTTATACTATATATATGCTGTATTTTAAAAATGGGTTTATATAGTCATAAATTTTTATTTTTATCCAAGAACACATCAAAGACATCCTTCTAATAACAATATATACTTACTTGCACCTTTTTATCATGCTTTTCTTATTTTGATATTTTCATTAACTCATTAACTACTTATTGGTTGGATGGCATCACTGATTAGATGAACATGAGTTTGAGCAAGCTTGGGAGTTGGTGAAGGACAGGGAAGCCTGGGGTGCTACAGTCCAAGGGGTTACAAAGAGTCATGGACTCAGGAACTGAACTGAACTGATAAAATAATAAGCTACTATTTTACAAAAACAACATAGGCAAATTATATATATATATATATATATATATAAATATAAATATAAATGTCTTTAATACAGAAAAGCTGATGTCCTCACCTTTCTTCCTTACTCAGGCCTTAATCCTGAGAGCATTCTCCAATAAACTCCCCAATAAAAAATAAATATGGGTATTTTTAAATCTGTTTCTCTGAAAAACCAGTTTGCAACAAGGACATATCTCCAGTATTTCTCTTTACTGTCTCTTGCATATAAAAAGTTTCCTTCCCTGCATTATTCTCATGAGCAATTAAATAAACTTCCTTTTATCTTATCTTAAAAACAAATAAATGAAGCTCAGCAAAGCAGTTATTATACATATGTCTAATTCTTCTATTTATCATAATTAATTTCACTAGTTTTTTCTCTCACCATTAACCAAATGGCTTCTCTCAAGGTCACCAATGATGTAATAGGTCATCCAATGTCAATCCATGATCTTCATTTTCTTTGACCTATTAGTAATATGTGACACCATTGATCAATATTTCTTCCTTGAAAGACTATTTATTCTTGTCTGGGGGCCTACATTCAAAGAGTTCTCTCCTAACTTTCTGGGCACTTATTTTCAGATTCCTTTCACAATTCTTTATAATGTTCTCTACTTCTAAATGTTTGAGTGCTCAGGGCTCAGTCTTGCACTTCTTTTATATTTATATCATTCCCTTGGTGAACATCCAATTCCATGATGAAGTAACTTTCACAATAATAAAAAGAAAACCTCCCTAATTTAAATCTCCAGCAGGAATTTCCTTTGAATTTTTGTTACTGCTATTTGTTAATATATAGATTTGGCTATTTTTCATAATTAGGTGGTGGTCATATCATCTACAAAAAAAATGACAACTTTTTTTTTCTTTCAGTGTTTACAGTGATTATTTTCCCCTCAGAATCCCATGGATGGAGGAGCCTGGTGGAATGCAGTCCATGGGGTTGCTAAGAGTCAAACATGACTGAGAGACCTCTCTTTCACTTTTCACTTTCATGCATTGGAGAAGGAAATGGCAACCCACTCCAGTGTTCTTGCCTGGAGAATCCCAGGGACAGGGCAGCCTGGTGGGCTGCCGTCTATGGGGTCGCACAGAGTCGGACATGACTGAAGCGACTTAGCAGCAGGATACTTACCAAAACCACAAGTGATATACTGAATGGTTATGGTGATAGAAAATATCCTTCTCTTGTTCCAGATTTTAAAGGGAATATATCAAAAAAATTTCCACTAAATATAAGGAACTGTCTTCTTTTAGTATACCATAACAATAACAGAGGGTTTCCCATGTGGCTCAGTGGTAAAAAATCTACCTGCCAAGCAGGAGACATAGTTTTGATCCCTGGGTCAGCAAGATCTATGGAGAAGAAAAGGGCAACTCAACCCAATATTCTTTCCTGGGAAATTCCATGGATAGAGGAGCCCAATGGGGTACAGTCCAAGGGGTCGCAAAGAGATGGACATGACTTTATGGCTAAACAGTAGCATCAGAAGTGATAACATGAAGAAAGAACAAAAAAAATTTAAATAAGTTATTGGAACAGTATGTATCAGATGGCATACAAAAAGTTAAAATATAAGAGACCAGCTGGACAAGGTCATAGTGGGTTGTGAAGAACTGGCTATATACCTGATAGTTGGGCTTCCCTGGTGGCTCAGAAGTAAAAAGTCTGCCTGCAATGCAGGAGATGTGGGTTAGATTGCTGGGTTGGGAAGTTCCCCTGGAAAAGGACATAGCAACTCACTCCAGTACTCTTGCCTGCAAAACTCTATGGACAGAGGAGCCAGGCGGGCTGCAGTACATGTGGTTGCAAGAGCTGGACATGACAGCAACCAAACTGCCACCATACCTGATAGACCATATAACTAATGAGACTTGCTGATAACTGCATGCTGTTAGAAAACAGGGAAGGTAAAGTTAACTTGACGGTGTTTTGTCTTAGGAACTGAAGGGTGATGAAACTGCCGTTTACTAACTTAAGGACTATAGATTGACTATGTTAGTCATGGGAAGTATTAGGAGCATGGTGTTAAACTTGGTATATTTTGAGATGTTAAGTATTTAGCCTTGTGGAAATGATGAGTAAGAGGCTGGATACTGCCTCTTGGAATATTGCCCCATCTGTTCCTTGGATTGGTCTGAAGAGTGAGGGGTTAGAGGTAGAACTTGATAGAAGAATTTTTTTACAAGAGAATTCAACCTTATAAAAGAGGAGAAAAGTAGGCAAGCTGACATCACTGGAAAGCAAAACAAACCCATAAGAAAGAATGTGTGATAATGGCACAAGAAAAGGTAAAAACCTGAATGAAACACAGTGTTAGAGACAGAAAGGGTAACAAGCATATGAAGAACCATATTCATTAGCAATTAATGACATGAAAGTTATCACTTTGTACCGGCTAAACTGGAAATAATAGAAATATAGACAATGCTGGATGTTGGCACGAGTAGAGCAGACATATACAACCTTTATACATTGATACTGAGCATGCAAACTGCTATGGTCATTATTTAGAGCTATTTGATTCAATTCAGTCAAATTAAATATATATACATACATACATATATATATATACATGCACATACATACACATATATATGTATATACATACATATATACACATACATATATATATATATGTATGTATATACACACACACACTTTTGTTTTTGTCCCAGAGAGAGTCTCAAACATTCCTGAGCAAGGATGTGGAGCGCTGTAGGCAAGCTTCGCATTTATCAGTGGGGTGGCACAGGGGAGGAACACTGTCATGTCTTCTTGAACCTGCACATCTCCACCTGGGAAATGTTCACAGTCTAAACCACAGCCTGATACAAGCCTTGACAGAATGCCTTTTCATCTTTCCCAGAACACAGAGAAATAAATAGTACTGCGAACAGTTACAAGTGTCTTGGGTGTGCCAGAGAGGTACCATATTTTGCAGAAGTCTGGGCTTCGCAGGTGATTCAGTGGTAAAGAACCCACCTGCCAATGCAGGAGACACAGGATATCTGGGTTTGATTCCTGGGTGGGGAAAATCTCCTGGAGTCGGAAATAGCAACCCGTTCCAACATTCTTGCTTGGAAAATTTCATGGACCAAGGAGCCTGGTGGGCTATGGTCCATGCGGTGGCAAAGAGTCGGATATGATTCAGCAACTGAGTACACACACACACACACACACACACGCACGCACAGTTTCTTTTGCATTTCTCTGGTTCTAGTGAGGCTTCTAGTAAGGAATACATCTTGTCACTGCTCTTAAGTGTATCTGCAAGCTAACAGAATCACCCAGCTATAATGTAGAATTTGATACCCATGACAGAATTATCCATGGCTTATGTCACTTAGCATCCTGCCTCTTCACTCCAGTGACATCAGTCCAACAGTTCAGTTCAGTCGCTCAGTCGTGTCCAACCCTTTGAGACCCCATGAATTGCAGCACGCCATCCCTGTCCATCACCAACTCCCAGAGTTCACTCAAACTCACGTCCATCGAGTCGGTGATGCCACCCAGCCATCTCATCCTCTGTCGTCCCCTTCTCCTCCTGCCCCCAATCCCTCCCAGCATCAGAGTCTCTCCCTTTGAGTCAACTCTTTGCATGAGATGGCCAAAGTACTGGAGTTTCCGCTTTAGCATCATTCTTTCCAAAGAACACCTGATCTCTTTTAGAATGGACTCATTGGATCCCCTTGCAGTCCAAGGGACTCCCAAGAGTCTTCTCCAACACCACAGTTCAAAAGCATCAATTCTTCAGCACTGAGCTTTCTTCACACTCCAACTCTTATATCCATACATGACTACTGGAAAAACCAAGATGCGTTATTTTTGAGGGGCTCCAAAATCACTGCAGATGGTGATTGCAGCCATGAAATTAAAAGATGTTTACTCCTTGGGAGAAAAGTTATGACCAACCTAGACAGCATATTCAAAAGCAGAGACATTACTTTGCCAACAAAGGTCTGTCTAGTCAATGCTATGGTTTTTCTTGTGGTCATGTATGGATGTGAGAGTTGGACTGTGAAGAAAGCTGAGCGCCAAAGAACTGATGCTTTTGAACTGTGGTGTTGGAGAAGACTCTTGAGAGTCCCTTGGACTGCAAGGAGATCCAACAAGTCCATCCTAAAGGAAATCAGCCCTGGGTGTTCTTTTGAAGGAATGATGCTAAAGCTGAAACTCCAGTACTTTGGCCACCTCATGCGAAGGGTTGACTCATTGGAAAAGACTCTGATGCTGGGAGGGATTGGGGGCAGGAGGAGAAAGGGACGACAGAGGATGAGATGGCTGGATGCCATCACGGACACGATGGACGTGAGTCTGAGTGAACTCCGGGAGTTGGTGATGGACAGGGATGGTATGCTGCAATTCATGAAGTTGCAAAGAGTAGGACACAACTGAGCTACTGAATTGAACTGAACTGACTAGATGGATCTTTGTTGGTAAAGTAATGTCTCTGCTTTTGAATATGCTATCCAGGTTGGTCATAACTTTCCTTCCAAGGAATAAGCGTCTTTTAATTTCATGGCCGCAATCACCATCTGCAGTGATGGGACCAGATGCCATGATCTTCGTTTTGTGGGCCGCAAATAACTGATTCTGTTCATGCTGCCGTGTGTATTTGGGCTTACTGTTACTTCTCCTTACTGGACATAACCATTGCTGACTTGTAGGTCTTCCAAATGGCTGCAGTTTTACTCTAATGCCTTTTTCCTTGATAGGACAGATTAAAAATGGTGGACAAATGAGAAAAGTAACACAAAGTAATTAAAAGGAACATGGTAGGATATACACAGGATAACATGGATAGATCTTAAAATGTAGAGTCTTGGGTAAAAATTGAAAAAACAGAATGACATGAATGCAGAATAACATTTTGTGAATTAATAAACACACAAATGGGAGTAAAAAAAATAAAGATAGGCACTAATGATTAAATAAGAGAGAAGCCAAGCATGGATTCTGATGATAGTGTGCTAGCTTTGGAATTTAATTAACTCTATTCTCTGTGGAGAAGGAAATGGCAACCCACTCCAGTATTCTTGCCTAAAGAATCCTGTCGACAGAGGAGCCTGGTGGGCTGCTGTCCATAGGGCTGCACAGAGTCGGACATGACTGAAGCGACTTAGCAGCAGCAGCAGCATGCTCTGCGTATGAAATTTACAAACCAAAATGAAGTATGAACAACAACAACAGAAAGCTGAACAATTGCTGTCCCTAAGGTCAGGGCCTAGAGCCTGAATAAATACCCTTATGAGACAGAAAGTCTTTTATGCTGCTTTCTTTAGGGAAAATAAAATCAACTTACAGCGTTTTACTCAGTAGCCAAGATTTTGTGTCTCACTTATCCACAAACCAAACATCCAAGTTCCAAGAATTTAGATTTCTGCTTTACAGGTTGAGCTACCCTGTAGGTAAATAAACATTTCATTTCACTAAAAGGGTGTCAGTGTCAATTATTTTTAGAGGATAAGTTTCTTTTTTCATTTAAAATCTTGAAATACAATACATAACCTGTTTCCATCTTCCTTCACTGCTGGGTTATTTACCTAAAAGCCTCAATAACAGAGCCTACACAAAGGGATTCTAATGTGATTAGCCTTCTAAAGATAGCTATTCTTGGTTAAGTCCAGGCTGAATTTCTGCCTTGGATTATGCTGTATATTAGTTTGCACCTAACTGTGAAAGGAAGTTTTAAAACAATACCTAATTTTATTGATTTGATTTTTCTCTCTTTGTTTCTTGATAAGTCTGGCTAATGGTTTGTCAATTTTATTTATCCTTTCAAAGAACCAGCTTTTGGCTTTGTTGATTTTTGCTATGGTCTCTTTTGTTTCTTTAGCATTTATTTCTGCCCTAATTTTTATGATTTCTTTCCTTCTACTTACTCTGGGGTTCTCCATTTCCTCCTTTTCTAGTTGCTTTAGGTGTAGAGTTAGGTTATTTATTTGACTTTTTTCTTGTTTCTTGAGGTGTGCCTGTATTGCTATGAACTGCACTGCTTTTATAGTGTCCCACAGATTTTGGGTTGTTATGTTTTCATTTTCATTCATTTCTATGCATAATTTGATTTCTTTTTTGATTTCTTCTGTGATTTGTTGGTTATTCAGAAGT
>SJYQ01004372.1:91002-103974 GCA_006410935.1 Redunca redunca | reverse complement strand
TCATTATTCATAGCAAAACACATTGAGTTATTTCTACTTTCCAAATAATGTCTGTGCTTAGCAGCAATTAATTTTTTAATGCTATTAACAACTATGAAATATCTTAAGCCTCAAACCTTTTCTGAGTGTAGCTGATTCTCTGGTTTCCCAAGTGTTTGCTCTTCTATCGGAATGAAGGTGTATTCAGATCATTAACCATCTGTAACCACACTAACTTATTACTGATATATTACTAATTGCATACCGATATGTAGTGCATGTGAATTAACACTTCTTCACTTCTCTTTATAATTCATTACTATAAATTAATTCTTCATCAAGAAGAAAATTTTTAAAAACTCAAGAGGAGATGACTGTTTAAATCCAAAAATACTTTCCAAAATGAAATCAATTCTCTCTTTCCTGAAGTTTTTAATCCAGAAAGGGCAAGTAATTTTGATGTGTTTAAAACAATATGTGCTGCTGAGGACTATCAAAACTGAGGTGCTCCTCTTCTCTAGTGATTTAAAGGGTTTTTCTCATAGCTCAGGTGGTAAAGAATCCAACTGCAATGCAGGAAATCCCAGTTCAATTCCTGGGTAGGGAAGATCCACTGGAGAAGGAATGGGCTACCCACTCCAGTATTCTTGGAAATTCCTGGCTCAGCTGGTAAAAAATCCATCTACAATGAGAGAGACTTGGGTTCGATCCCTGGATTGGGAAGATCCCCTGGAGAGGGGAAGAGCTACCCACTTCAGTATCCTTGTGTAAAAGATCTGGTGATCATATAGACAATTTATTTCTTTTATGGTTATTCTAAGACATTTTGTCCATCTAACTAAGGAGGAATAACATCAAGGGTATAATTTTTCTCAGTTAAGAGTTCTTAAAAGATGAATTTATCAAACTTTAGATATTAGAGCTTGAAAATTATGCCCGTTTTATGTCTTCTCCAAAACTTTCTCTTCTTCTTTTGAAATAATCTAAACAAACTTCCTTGAATTTTTGGAGGTAAGTCAATTCTACTCTCATTCACTTTTACACAGTTCAAAGTAAGTCTTTTAGCTTGTGAATACAGACTCTCAATTAGTTTATTTTATGGTCCAACTCTACTTTTTCTAGTTCCAGTTCTGGTGCTGAGCTAGTCCTGAATGTCAAAAATCATAATCTAATTCCAATGACTTGCTCTGAATTGGCTGTTGTCTTATTTCAGATACTAATCAGCCCTGGGATTTCTTTGGAGGGAATGATGCTGAAGCTGAAACTCCAGTACTTTGGCCACCTCATGCAAAGAGTTGACTCATTGTAAAAGACTCTGATGCTGGGAGGGATTGGGGGCAGGAGGTGAAGGGGATGACAGAGGATGAGATGGCTGGATGGCATCACGATGGACTCGATGGATGTGAGTCTGAATGAACTCTGGGAGTTGGTGATGGACAGGGAGGCCTGGTGTGCTGCAGTTCATGGGGTCCCAAAGAGTTGGACACAACTGAGTGACTGAACTGACCTGAACTGAATGCTATATTTTGGAAGGAGCTCAGGCTGCTAGTCTCAGCAGATAGTTTAGTTCTTTCACTAAAACTAGTCAAAAAAGTTAATCGCTGAAATTTAGAACAAGGTGATTTCTTGAAATGTGATTGCCCAACCCTCCCAGAAAATGGATGAAAAACTAAAGGTTAAAATTTCTGTTATTTTAAACATCTATTTTAGTCTCATGCATCAGCATGGAATGAGAAAAAGCATCTTGTCACAATCAGAACTTGATATACATTTCCCTCTGCATCGAGATTTAACTTAATTTTTTCATGTTGAATACTAGCAGCTTTCAAACCCACCACTCTCCTAGTTCCTTCTGCCCCACAGAGGGCAAGCTAATACTGGATGCTTGGGGCTGGTGCACTGAGATGACCCAGAGGGATGGTATGGGGAGGGAGGAGGGAGGGAGGTTCAGGATGGGGAACACGTGTATACCTGTGGCAGATTCATGTTGATGTATGGCAAAACCAATACAATATTGTAAAGTAATTAGCCTCCAATTAAAATTAAAAAATAATAATTTCTTGGGAAAAAAAAAAAAAGAAAGCATGCACACTTCCTTTGGCACAACCAAGAAGTTAGAGCTGTGTAAATCATGGCCCTATGAGAAGAAATTCTCACTCTGAGCTCGCTCAAAACTAAAACCCAATTCCATCACCTCTTCTTGCTTTCTCAAGTCATTTTAGACTTATCTGCCTTCTCCAGAATGTTTTATTAGATGAGTACTACTATAAAACTTTATCTACTTTCATCATACATGTCTGCTATTATCTATCTCATCATCTGAGCCAGATTTAAAGTGGGCTTTCATTTCATCTCTCCATTCTTACCCATTTAGAAAAAAAAAAGGCATTTTGGTAAGTGATCTGCCATTTCACTCTGATATTTGTCTCAAGGTTCTCCCTTACTGTAATTTGCTTATAAAACATGAATTGAATATTACTATATCTAATACAAGGAGATCAGACTTCCCTGGTGGCTCAGACGGTAAAACGTCTGTCTACAATGTGGGAGACCTGGGTTCAATCCCTGGGTTGGGAAGATTCCCTGGAGAAGGAAATGGCAACCCACTCCAGTACTCTTGCCTAGAAAATCCCATGGATGGAGGAGCCTAGTGCAGGCTACTGTGCATGGGATCACAAAGAGTCCGACTGAGAGACTTCACTTTCCCTTTCCCTTTCATGTCTAATTCATTGCACTCAATAATATAAGCTCCTTAAACTACTTTTCTTTCTTTTATCAAGCATATCTTATGAAATTCTTGGTTGTATTTTAATAGTTTTAAAACTTTTTATTTGCATGTAGATCTGTTACCAGAATGAAGTGATTTACAGAGGACATAAGATAATTCATTTTCTACAATCCAATGCCAACGGGTCCCTGTGTTCCTCATTACAACCAACTCATTGAGCTGTCCTCAAATCCTACCTTTTAATTACTCAGTCTGGCTTTTGCTCACGTAGCTCCCTGAGCTTACTCTTACCAACTTCACTGGACTGTGGCAAGTTCCTTATAGGTATATGCAGTTCCTTTGTTGTTCATAACTACTCTTCTCCCAGCCTACCTGCCTTGCCATGCTGACTCCTGATTATCCAGTCTCAGCTTTCTATGACCGTGTCCCCAAAGCTGGCACTAGTGATGATTCTGATTGATTTCATAACATCCTTTACTTTATCTGCTGAATAATTTACCCTATTCTGCTACTGTAATCTGTTTACTTTTGCGAACCTTACCAAAGAAGATCTCCACTATGAACTTGCGCTTATGTACAATATCTTCAGTGACAAGGTTTTCAGAACTAGAACAGTTTTGGTTAATAAATATATGTTGAATGGGTGAAGCATCAAACTTAATGAAATATAGATCATCAAATTAATTGCTTAAATGAATTTGGAAGAAGATAACATGATTAATGAAAGTGACGTTTGAAAGTGTGACCATTTATCTCTCCTTCCTCAGCAGAATGGAGTTTTCTCCCAAAGGGGGAGAAAAAAAAATACTCAGAATTGGTGGCCTGTCAGAAAGAAGCTAGGGATTAGCTTTCAGGATTGAATTGTCTTAGCACGAGCCCTTCTTCTCCCTGTTTGCCAGTTTCTTATCCACACCCTAAAAGCGAGCATATCAATTGTATCCTTATTCTAATATAATACAAAAATATGGCTAATTCTTTCATTCATGGGAAAGCTGACAAAAACAGAAAATCCATTGCAGCAATGTTAATCAATTCATTTAGCTCCTCATTCCTAAAAATAAACTGACATCCAGAGATCATTAGATATGCAAAGAACAGTAGGAAAAGATAAACAAATAAAAAATAAACAAACAGAATGATTGACATAAGGGAAAAAAAATAACATTTCAGAGAGNCATCCAGAGATCATTAGATATGCAAAGAACAGTAGGAAAAGATAAACAAATAAAAAATAAACAAACAGAATGATTGACATAAGGGAAAAGAAATAACATTTCAGAGAGAAAAAATATTTTAATGGTTTCAGAAAAATAAAATATCAGTGCTAGAAGGACAAATGTACAAATCAGGAGTATATATTTCTGGTGGTACCAATTTAATGCATAGGAAAGATTCAGTAAGTATTAATTATATAAGGGAGCTGTTGGGATAAACAGGAGAGAGAGAAAAAATTATATGTGAGTAGGGGAGAGTACCTATAGCCAGAGACCCTTTGAAAATCCTGCATCTTATGACAAAGATATTGGCTATCTTCCAGATAAGAGTCTTTATCATCCGGAAGATGTAGAGCCTGTAAACTTGGCATTAGTTTTCCCAAAATATGTTACTATAGAATCTGAGCCATTCTATCCCCCTGAAATAATTTATATTGCTTATACAAAAGGAACTGACAAAAGCATTCACCCACAAATTGTGCATATGTCTCTATGCAGTGAATCATATTTATTGTTTCCTAATATTTTTCTTGGAAAGAGAAAAAGCCTAAGTGTCATTAACCAAAATGGAGGAGACGGGAATCACACTTACTTTCACTGGAAAAAAAAATCAGCTTAATTTAATGATTCAGATAGTGACTAATTTTAGGCTTTATATACATTATGAGCAGGATAAAACTTTACACTCTAGCATGATCTTTTAGATGTTTGCCTTGATAATGTTAAACTTTACCTGAATTTTGGCCCTGGAAAAGTGAAGCAGTTAAGAAATCCCCCACTCATTTGTGTTCAAGGAAATAACTAACCACAGAGGACCACAGTGCTCCTCCAACCTTGCACAAGCAGATATACTACTCACTTCTGTCACCTCATGTACTATCTTAAGACTTCTTGATGCCTTTCTTGTTTGCTTGCCTCTATAGAAGGCAATGGCATCCCACTCCAGTACTCTTGCCTGGAAAATCCCATGGGGGGCGGAGCCTGGCGGGCTACAGTCCATGGGGTCGCTAAGAGTCGGACACGATTGAGCGACTTCACTTTTACTTCTCACTTTCATGCACTGGAGAAGGAAATGGCAACCCACTCCAGTGTTCTTGCCTGGAGAACCCCAGGGACGGGGGAGCCTGGTGAGCTGCCCATCTGTGGGGTCGCACAGAGTCGGACACGACTGACACAACTTAGCATAGCATAGCATAGAGCCTTAGGACTCCCTTTTCTTAGAGATGTTCCTTGTTATTGCAGTGGACTGAATAAATGCATCTCTAATCATCCTGTGCATTCTCTATGACATCAGATCAAACTAATTTCTTGTGATATTAAAACCAATAATTAGATGATTTCTTCCATTCCTGTGATCAGGTCTCATGTGAAATAAGCCAACAAAAGACAGGTTCTGACTTTTGATGAAACAAACTGATAACATGTGCATGCTCAGTTGCTTCAGTCCTGTCTGACTCTGTGTGATCCTATGGACTACATCCTGCCAGGTTCCTCTGTTCATGGGGTTCTCCAAGCAAGAATACTGGAGTGGGTTGCCATTGCCCTCCCCCAGGGGATCTTCCCCACCCAGGGGTCAAACCCTGTCTCTTATGTCTCCCTGCACTGGCAAGCAGGTTCTTTATCACTAGTGCCACATGCAAAGCTGATAACATGGGTGAGTACTCAAGAAAGTGACACAATATTAACTCCCAGTTGAAAGAACCACAGCAGTGTACTACCTATCCCATAAGTACAAGTCAACAACCTACAGTCCATTTGTGTGGGACCCAGAATACTCAATTTAGGCTCCTTAAGGGTCTATTAACACCACATTAATTGTTAGCAACATCCATCATAAGAAAAAGATAAAGCCAAATCACTAGCTGACTAAAAATTATAATAAAATATATAAACAGTAAATCAGTGGAAAATATACCAAAACATTATTTTAGCAATATTTTAATTATATCTGGCAGCCTTATGTGTACATATAATAATTTAATGGTCATTTACCAGTTAGATGACAGGCCTAAAGTAAACAGAAAAAGAGTTCTCCAAGTTAAATATCTATATCTATATCATCTATATCTATATCTATATATAATGAATAGCAAAAAGAAAATACAAAAATGAGAAAAAATAATCTGAAAACTTCAAACTATTTTAATAATAGAGATTATCTGATCTAACTGAATAAGCTATACTTTTGAAAAGGTTGAAATGCATGAAAATCAAAGAAAACAAAATTATTTCAAGCTAAAAATTATTAGATGTCAAGAGCAATTCAAAATGATAAATCCAGCATGTATATCTCTGAGTAACTTGAATGTTGATTATCTGAAGCACTGTCTCTTTCTATTTCTTCCATGCAGATAGAATAATTAATCAATTTAGAACTCTTGCTCTCTGGTATACTTGATTTGCAAATTTGGTGATCTCAGAAAAGGAAAGATAGATAATGACACATACATTTGCAAATATACACACGTGCTAAGGAAATTTATTGACATAACTGGTAGCATTCCATTTGGAACATTTAAACAGCATACTTCTACTACAATTAGAAAAGGATCTGTACTTATAGAAACATCATAGCATCAATAGGAATCTTGGACATGCATTGACTTGCTAATGAAGCAGTCAATTTCAAACTGCCAGGATAGATAAAGCAGTATTATTTAAGAAGGAAAGAGTTCTGTTGCACCTTGCTATATGAGTCTCTAGGGTTTCTATGACTATGAAGCAATATGCATAGAGAAATAAGTACTGTATATTTGTGTGCTATACACATAGCATATTGTGGGAAAATTCTGAAATTTTTGAAAGGTAAAATCAAATTGCACCAGGTACTATATTGCAAAAATGTTGTGATTTATCATTAAATGTCAGTATACATTTCCATGATTACTCCTGTAGAACTGTGTGTCAGCATCTGGGAAGACAAGATTTCTTTTAATAGTGATGAAACAGAGACCATTACTTAAGAATTGTTTATCCTAGACAGATTTTGACTCCCAAAGGATAATGTGCCTCTTCTTTAGCTGACTGTCCCAAGCCAACTTATCACTCTTTTCTATAGGCAGGTCACTATTGTGTTTCAAGGAACACTATTTAGGGAGTTGCTCTACAGCTAATGAAAGCAAGCTAGAGCTCCCTGGGCATAAAGTTGAGTTAGGTGAAGTAATAATACAACTCTCCAGAAGAAAGCAAGGAAGATAAGCAGTTGTCAAGTAAAACCTGCACAGGACAAAGTTAACCAGGTAAGAAAGATCATTTAAGACTGCTGCAGAGAGGGAAAGAGGCTGAAATGAACTCCTTGAAACTCCTTGAGTTTTTAATAGCTGAGGTGGTGGTGATAGGATCATAGGCCACCTTCATTTGATTTGTTTAATCAAAGAAAAAGTAAACTTCCTCTGATCTTCATGACAGGAGACAGTGTGACATGACAACATGGAGCAATGCACCACTGAAGAGCCACTCCTACTCTCCCACAGAGACAGAGACAGGATGTTACCTCCTTCAAGGTTTACATTTGAAAAAGATAGTTAGTTCTCAGGTCTTTGAGAAAGGCATTTCTGGCTCTTAAAGTTGGCAAAGAAACTTTGATAAGACTTATAACCATTTTTTCAAAGAGGTTACAGAAAGAATTTGCAATTGCAATTTTCTAAAGTAAATGCTCTAAGACAAGGAATTTAAAGGTCAGGGAGAAACTGTCTAAAGTTAAATCAAGCTGAGAGGAACATGAAGGCCATCTTGGCCATAATACATCTGAATTCATTTTTATAGTCCCTTTAACCCATGGCATTTCTCCACAAAATTATATCTTTTTTCAGCACTTACATTATCCCTATATGAATCAGAAGTTATTCTTTTGGCCCATGTACATAATCTTCCCTATTCCTCTTAGAACTTCTTCTCATACTTTTATGACAATTTCCTATCATGTCACGGTCTGAATGTTTGTGGCTCCCCAAAATTAATGTTTTGAAATCTTATCTCCAAAACTGATGGCATTCTCCTTCCGAGAAATCAGCCTAAATTCCAGTCAAATCAGCAGTCCTCTGTCTATTCTCTATTTCTTCCATCCAGTTAGAACATTGTTCTCTGTTTGAGTTCAACTCTCTTTCAACTGTGCTTTGGAAAGTACCTCCCATTTAGAGTATTGGAATGGATATGGTATTGAAGCATTCAATACCTGAAACATCACTTCCTAAAGATTTTCCGTTCTAAAATTATTTATGATAGAAGACTAAGTCAGATACACATAAGTCATGACCAAACTTAGTACATTATATTTTATTTAATCTTTATACTGCATCCCCTTTTTATAGTAGGTTAAGAGCAATTAACCTACTTATCAATCCAAATTGTGAAAGGAGTACGTCAAGGCTGTATATTGTCACCCTGCTTATTTAACTGATATGAAGAGTACATCATGCAAAATGCTGGGCTGGATGAAACACAAGCTGGAATCAAGATCAATAACCTCAGACATGCAGATGACACCACCCTTATGGTAGAAAGTGAAGAAGAACTAAAGAGCCTCGATGAAAGTGAAAGAGGAGAATGGAAAAGTTGGCTTAAAACTCAAGATTCAGAAAACAAAGATCATGGCATCCAGTCCCATGACTTCATGGCAAATAGATGGTAAAACAATGGAAAAATTGAGAGACTTTATTTTAGGGGGCTCTGAAATCACTGCAGATGGTGACTGCAGTCATTAAATTAAAAGATGCTTGCTCCTTGGAAGAAAAACTATGACCAACCTAGATAGCTTATTATAAAGCAGAGACATTACTTTGCCGAAAAAGGTCCATCTTGTCAAAGCTATGGTTTTTCCATAGCTTTGTATGGATAGTAGTCATGTATGGATGTGAGAGTTGGACTATAAAGAAAGCTGAGCACCAAAGAATTGATGCTTTTGAACTCTGGTGTTAGAGAAGACTCTTGAGAGTCCCTTGTGCTGCAAGATCAAACCAGTCAATCCTAAAGGAAGTCAGTCCTAAATATTCATTGCATGGACTGATGCTGAAGCTGAAGCTCCAAAATTTTGGCCACCTGATGCGAAGAACTGAGTCACTGGAAAAGACCCTGATGCTGGGAAAGATTGAAGGCAGGAGGAGAAGGGGATGACAGAGGATGAGATGGCTGGATCACATCATCAACTAAATGGACATGAGTTTGAGCAAGCTCTGGGAGTTGGTGATGGACAGGGACACCGGGGTTGCTGTAGTCCATGGGGTCACAAAGAGTGGGACATGACCAAGCGACTGAACTGAACTGAGGAACAATTAAGAAAGAAGTTATGTAAGAGGGTGAGTGAGTAAGCCAAGATTTGTCTGATTCTAAAACTTGTGAAGCTTAGCTTTTAGTGAAGTTAGTATTAGTTTACTTTAAAAAATTTTTTTTTTTAGTTATCATTTAGGAACAGTTTCTCATTTAAAAAAAGGAAAAGGTTCCTCTTAGAATGAGGTAATATATCAGGTTCAGCATGAAAAAAGATTCTTAAAGTGCAGTGTGCTGTTATGGTAATTATTTTTTATAACCCTTTAAAAATATTTCTCTGAATCAAGAACTAAATAAAGATGCCCCATAAGCATAGGCCTGTGTTGTGTTTATTTGCTTATGTGTCTGGTCTTGCTGTGGGATTATCCCTTAATTACAAGTTTAGCCTTGGCAGCCAAGATGAATATGAAATCATGTTAAAACTCCAATCTGTCACTTCCTTTGTTCTTCTGCCAGTCAGAGTAGTTCTAATTAAGGAATAAACTTAAAATGCCTTCTTGCAGATACCTTGTTGGAATAACTGCTGCAAATGCAAAAATTACAAAATAAGCAATGCCAAGTGGCTAAAAGAAAATTAAGTAATTTATATTATGAGACTTCAGAATGAGAAATGAGATGATTCTTTTGTAAGCATTCATTATGCTCTGGTCAAAATAACACAGAGATGGCAGTGGGAATTTGACAAACACCAATATTTTGAATGATGATCCAAGGATACATATATTATGAACCCAGTTTTCACCTTACATAAAAGTTGATGGTAATTTTTATGACTTTCAGTACAAATATATCTGATATCTTCACAATTTTCTAGTCAATGTCTATACTTTCCATTAGATCATTTCCCAGAAGAATTAGATACTTCATAGCATGAAATGGAAGAGGATGATACTATTCTGCTGCTGTTGCTGCTGTTAAGTCACTTCAGTCATGTCCGACTCTGTGCGACCCCATAGACAGCAGCCCATCAGGCTCCCCCGTCCCTGGGATTCTCCAGGCAAAAACACTGGAGTGGGTTGCCATTTCCTTATCCAATGCATGAAAGTGAAAAGTGAAAGTGAAGTCGCTCAGCCATGTCTGACTCTTAGCAACCCCATGGACTGTAGCCCGCCAGGCTCCTCCATCCATGGGACTTTCCAGGCAAGAGTACTGGAGTGGGATGCCATTGGATACTATTCTAATAGTCATTAAATGGTTCATTTGATTAGCTGAAATTTAATTTGTGCCTAATGAGGCTATGCAGATGACACCACCCTTATGGCAGAAAGTGAAGAGGAACTAAAAAAGCCCCTTGATGAAAGTGAAATGGAGAGTGAAAAAGTTGACTTAAAGCTCAACTTTCAGAAAATGAAGATCATGGCATCTGGTCCCATCATTTCATGGGAAATAGATGGGGAAACAGTGTCAGACTTTATTTTTCTGGGCTCCAAAATCACTGAAGATGGTGACTGTAGCCATGAAATTGAAAGACACATGCTTACTCCTTGGAAGGAAAGTTATGACCAACCTAGATAGCATATTAAAAAGCAGAGACATTACTTTGTCAACAAAGGTCCATCTAGTCAAGGCTACGGTTTTTCCAGTGGTCATGTATGGATGTGAGAGTTGGACTGTGAAGAAAGCTGAACACCGAAGAACTGAAGCTTTTGAACTGTGGTGTTGTAAAAGACTCTTGAGAGTCCTTTGGACTGCAAGGAGATCCAACCAATCCATTCTGAAGGAGATCAGTCCTCGGACTTCTTTCGAAGGAATGATGGTAAAGCTGAAACTCCAGTATTTTGGCCACCTCATATGAAGAGTTGACTCTTTGAAAAGACTCTGATGCTTGGAGGGGTTGGGGGCAGGAAGAGAAGGGGACGACAGAGGATGAGACGGCTGGATGGCATCATGGACTCAATGGACGTGAATCTGAGTGAACTCCGGGAGTTGGTGATGGACAGGGAGGCCTGGCATCCTGTAATTCATGGGGTCGCAGAGTTGGACACGACTGAGCGATTGAACTGAATGAACTGACTGAAGTGAACTGAATGAAGCTGAAAGCATGAACATATTACTAATTTAATGTTACACATAATTTATTATTAGAATAATAAAATGATTTTATAATCAAAATACTACCTCTACATTGACCTTGTATGGATATTTCTTCAAAGTGATCATATTTTAAATTGTGATATTCATGTTTCTGTACTGAGACTTATCTTCTGTTTAATAAAATTATTGTCCTACTTTATTATAGTAGGATGATGAATCCAACACTGATCAAATGTCAATGAAACATTAAGATATTCTACCTCATAGCAGACAGGGCAGATAGCCCAAATTTGGCAGAGAGACAAGTTTCATACCTACAAGATTTCAGGAAGACTGAAGGCTAAAATGTGTGTGGGTGTGGGTATGGGTCTTTAAATTTATCTCTATAACTACATAAGCATACATTAAATTTTTTTTATAAAGTATACTTGATTTATAATTTGTGTTAGTTTCAGGTGTACAATGAAGTGATTCAGTTTTACATATATGTGTAAATATGCTTTTTCAGATTATTTTAAATTATAGATTATTACAGATATTGAATATAGTTCCCCCAGTATGCATTTTTGACATGTTTTCTGGTCTGATAATGCTACAAACAATTTATATAAATTATTCACTAGTAATACTTAGAACCAATGATTTTCACAGTACTCTCAGAACTCCAAGGAATATTCTGATGGAAGTCTTTAATAGATATATTATATTAGGAGCAAAAAGAAGACGTGAACACAAGAGACCTGAGATACTTCTAACTACTTACTAAGTAGATAAGGAGGGACTACATTCAGGTTTCCATACCGTTAATCTAATATACACTTCCTAGATAATGAATGTCTTTCAAAAATAGAATTTATGTTAAGGAAAATATTATGAAAATACAAATCTGCTTGGCTCAGCTGATAAAAAATCTGCCTGCAATGCAGGAGACCTGGGTTTGATTCCTGGGTTGGGAAGATCCTTTGCAGAAGAAAATGGTAACCCACTCCAGTATTCTTTCTTTGAAAATCCCTTGGATAGAGGCGCCTGGAGGGCTATAGTCCACGGGGATGCAAAGGGTCTGACAGGACTGCGTAACTACCACTTTCACTTTCAAGAATATATAACATTTTGAATTTGTTTTAAGAATAATATTCAAATAATCTTGAGCCAAATTCTCAAAGATACAGCATATGTTCTGGTATGTTTATGGCATTTAAAAAGCAGTAGTAGAAATTCACAGTCATTTCCCATGGTAAAAATAATGTAATTGGCTCAACTGAATGAAACTGTATCACATATTTTTCTGACCAAGCTAAATATTATTTATTCAAACAAATGTAATTTTCCACTACAACTGTATATGTCTGTTAAATAAGTAAGAAGGTAGTGAAGGTATCATATGAAATATTAAAATCAATTTTACTTTAGAGAATTTTGTTGATATTAAATTTATTTTCAGAGAAAACCTGTTTTCCTAGTATTCTTATTCAGTTCAGTTCAGTTCAGTCGCTCAGTCGTGTCCGACTCTTTGCGACCCCATGAATCGCAGCACTCCAGGCCTCCCTGTCCATCACCATCTCCCGGAGTTCACTCAGACTCACGTCCATCGTGTCCGTGATGCCATCCAGCCATCTCATCCTCGGTCGTCCCCTTCTCCTCCTGCCCCCAATCCCTCCCAGCATCAGAGTCTTTTCCAATGAATCAGCTCTTCGCATGAGGTGGCCAAAGTACTGGAGTTTCAGCTTCAGCATCATTCCTTCCAGAGAAATC
>SJYQ01004372.1:68297-83562 GCA_006410935.1 Redunca redunca | reverse complement strand
GAACAAAAGACTGGTTCCAAATAGGAAAAAGAGTATATCAAGGCTGTATATTGTCACCCTGCTTATTTAACTTATATGCAGAGTACATCATGAGAAATGCTGGGGTGCAGGAAGCACAAGCTGGAATCAAGATTGCCAGGAGAAATATCAATAACCACAGATAGGCAGATGACACCACGCTTATGGCAGAAAGTGAAGAAGAACTAAAGAGCCTCTTGATGAAAGTGAAAGAGGAGAGTGAAAAAGTTGGCTTAAACTCAACATTCAGAAAACTAAGATCATGGCATCCGGTCCCATCACTTCATGGCAAATAGATGGTGAAACAGTGGGCACAGTGGCTAACTTTACTTTTTTGGGCTCCAAAATCCCTGCAGATGGTGATTGCAGCCATGAAATTAAAAGACACTTGCTCCTTGGAAGGAAACCTCAGTTCAGTTCAGTTCAGTTGCTCAGTCGTGTCCGACTCTTTGGACTCCATGAATTGCAGCACGCCAGGCCTCCCTGTCCATCACCAACTCCAGGAGTTCACTCAGATTCACGTCCATCGAATCAGTGATGCCATCCAGCCATCTCATCCTCTGTCATCCCCTTCTCTTCCTGCCCCCAATCCCTCCCAGCCTCAGAGTCTTTTACAAAGAGTCAACCCTTTGTATGAGGTGACCCTTTGCATGAGGTGGCCAAAGTATTGGAGTTTCAGTTTCAGCATCAGTCCTTCCAATGAACACCCAGGACTGATCTCCTTCAGAATGGACTGGTTGGATCTCCTTGCAGTCCAAGGGACTCTCAAGAGTCTTCTCCAACACCAGAGTTGAAAAGCATCAATTCTTCGGTACTCAGCTTTCTTCATAGTCCAACACTCGTATCCATACATGACCACTGGAAAAACCATAGCCTTGACTAGACAGACCTTTGTTGGCAAAGTAATGTCTCTGCTTTTTAATATGCTATTTAGGTTGGTCATAACTTTCCTTCCAAGGAGTAAGCGTCTTTTAATTTCATGGCTGCAGTCACCATCTGCAGTGATTTTGGAGCCCCCCAAAATAAAGTTTGACACTTTTTCCACTGTTTCCCCATCTATTTCCCATGAAGTGATGGGACAAAATACCATGATCTTAGTTTTCTGGATGTTGAGCTTTAAACCAACTTTTTCACTCTCCTCTTTCACTTTCATCAAGAGGCTTTTGAGTTCCTCTTCACTTTCTGCCATAAGGGTGGTGTCATCTGCCTATCTGTGGTTATTGATATTTCTCCCGGCAATCTTGATTCCAGCTTGGGGTTCTTCCAGCCCAGCATTTCTCATGATATACTCTGTATAGAAGTTAAATAAGCAGGGTGCCAATCTAGACAGCATAGTAAAGAGCATAGACATTACCTTGTCAACAAAGTTCCATCTAATCAAGGCTATGGTTTTTCCAGTGGTTAAGTATGGATGTGAGAGTTGGACTGTGAAGAAAGCTGATACCAAAGAATTGATGCTTTTGAACTGTGACATTGGGTAAAACTCTTGAGAGTCCCTTGAACTGCAAAGAGATCCAACCAGTCCATCCTAAAGGAGATCAGTCCTGGGTGTTCATTGGAAGGACTGGTGTTGAAGCTGAAACTCCAAAACTTTGGCCATCTGATGCAAAGAGCTGACTCATTTGAAAAGACCCTGATGCTGGGAAAGATTTAGGGCAGAAGCAAAGGGGATGACAGAGGATGAGATGGCTGTATGGCATCACCAACTCAATGGACATGAGTTTGAGTAAACTCTGGGAATTGGTGATGGACAGAGAGACCTGGCGTGTTGTGGTTCATGTGGTCCTAAAGAGTTGGACACAACTGAGTACCAAACAAAAGTGATTCACTTTCTTGTTTAGGACTGTTTTCATCCTATAAAGACAGAGTTTTGTGGTTCTGACAAGACTGTACAGTTTGAAAACCTGAAATATTTACTATGTGTTCCTCTACAGGAAAAAATTGCTGACCTCTGCTCTGTGAGAATACTGCAATTATCCCCATTTTACATGAGAGATAATTGAATCTGTGAGAATTAAACAGGTGTTCTAGAGCACAAAACTGGTAAATGGAAAACTGTTTATTGTTCACATGAGTTTAACTTCAAAAGACACATAGGGATTCACTACCAAGGGCTGGAGGCAGGCATTCTAAGCCAAGAAAACATGATATTTGATGGAACTGAAGAGTATTGAAATTGCTAAGTGTCATTTTATTTTTGTTGTGGGGTGAGATGTCTTATCAATGGGAATAATCTCACTGTATGAAATTAAAACAGAAGGCAAGAACATGCTACAAATAAAGGGCTCTGTAACAAAGTTACTGTGCTTGATCTGGGTGCATCAAATAAATAAGCAACCCGATCAGATTTGTTATATATATACATATATATATATATATATATATATGTATATATATATATAGAGAGAGAGAGAGAGCTGCTTCAGCTCCAGCAGTGCTGCTGCTGTCGTGTCCGACTCTGTGTGACCCCATAGATGGCAGCCCACCAGAGTCCGCTGTCCCTGGGATTCTCCAGGCAAGAACACTGGAGTGGGTTGCCATTTCCTTCTCCAGTGCATGAAAGTGAAAAGTGAAAGTGAAGTCGCTCAGTTGTGTCCAACTCTTTGCAGCCCCATGGACTGCAGCCTACCAGGCTCCTCGGTCCATGGGATTTTCCAAGCAAGAGTACTGGAGTGGGTTCCATTGCCTTCTCTGCAGCTCTAGCAGTCCTTCCAAATACGGTTCAGGGTTGATTTCCTTTAGGGTCGATTGGCTGAATCTCCTTGCTGTCCCACGGGCTCTCAAGAGTGTTCTCCAGCACCACAGTTCAAAAGTATGAATTCTTCCATGCTGAACCTTCCTCATGGTCCAACACGCACATCTGTACAGGACTACTGGAAAAACCATAGCTTTAAGTATGCAGATCTTTCTTTGCAAACTGGTGTCTCTGTTTTTTAATACACTGTATAGATTTGTCTCATTGGAAAAGACTTTGATGCTGGGAAGGATTGGGGGCAGGAGTGGAAGGGGACGACAGAGGATGAGATGGCTGGATGGCATCACTGATTCGATGGACGTGAATCTGAGTGAACTCCGGGAGTTGGTGATGGACAGGGAGGCCTGGCGTGCTGCGATTCATGGGGTTGCAAAGAGTTGGACATGATTGAGTGACTGAACTGAACTGATAGGTTTGTCATAGCTTTTCTTCCAAGCAGCAAGCGTCTTTAAATTTTGTGGCTGCAGTCAATGTCCGCGGTGATTTTGGAGCCCAAGAAAATAAAATCTGTCACTGCTTCCACTTTTCCCCCTTCTATTTGCCATTAAGAGATGGGACTGAATGCTATGATCTTTGTTTTGGTAATTTGAGTTTTAAGCTGGCCCCTTTACTCTCCTCTTTCACCTTCATCAAGAGGCTCTTTAGTTCCTCTTCACTTTCTGCCATTAAAATGGTATCATCTGCATATCTGAGGCTGTTTATATTTCTCCTGGTAAACTTGATTCCAGCTTGTGAGTCATCCAGCCCGGCATCTTCCATGATGTACTCTGCACACAAGTTAAATAAGTAAAATAAACAGGATGACAATATACAGCCTTGACATACTCCTTTCTCAATTTTGAACTAGTCCATTGTTCCATGACCAGTTCTAACTTTTGCTTTCTGTCCTGAATACAGCTTTCTCAGGAGACAGGTAAGGTAGTCTGGTATTCCCATCTTTTAAGAATTTTCCAGTTTGTTGTGATTCACACAGTCAAAGGCTTTAGCATAGTCAATAAAGCAGATTTTTTTTGGATTTCCCCTACTTCATCTATGATGTAGTGGATATTAGAAATTTGATCTGTAGTTCCTCTGCCTTTTCTAAATCCATCTTGTATATCTGGAATTTCTCAGTTCACATACTGCTGAAGCCTAGCTTGAAGGATTTTGAGTATCACCTTGCTAGCATTTGAAATAAGCTCAATTGTGTGGTATTTTGAATATTCTTTGGCATTGCCTTTCTTTGGGACTGGGATGAAAACTGACATTTTCCAGTCCTGTGGCCACTGCTGAGTTTTCCACATTGCTGGTATTGCACTCAATACAGTGCAGCACTTTAACAGCATCATCATTTAGGATCTGAAATAGTTCAGCTAGAATTCCATCACCTCTACTGTCTTTGTTCATAGTAATGCTTCCTAAGGCCCGCTTGACTTCACAATGAGTGACTACACCACTGTGCTTGTCCAGGTCATTACGACCTTTTTTGTATAGCTCTTCTGTGTATTCTTGCCAAGTCTTTTAAATCTTTTCTGCTTCTGTTAGATGCTTACCTTTTCTGTACTTTATCGAGCCCATCCTTGCATGAAGTGTTCCCTTGATAACTCCAATTTTCTTCAAGAGACCTCCAGTTTTTTCCACTCTATTGTTTTCCTGTCTTTGCATTCTTCACTTAACAAGGCTTTCTTATCTCTCCTTGTTATTCTCTGGAACTCTGAATTGAGTTGGGTAATCTTTCTCTTTCTCCTTTGCTTATTGCTTCTCTTCTTTTCTCAGCTATTTGTAAGGCTCCTCAGGCATCTCTTCATATTACAAGAAATCTTTTTGCACTAAACACCTTATTAAAAAAAAAAATTCTATACATCAAGACTTAAAAAACTAGAGAAAAAATTAATACTGTAGCTCACCAGTTCCTTTATGGTAAACTTCTGCTTACTATATTGCCATAGAAGCAACTCCAAAACTTTGTTTAGTGATAAAAAAGAAAAACTTTCCTCCCTTTTTTGATTTTGTATTTATATTTTAACATCCCCAATTTTCCATTATTCAGGACAATGCCTCAAGTATTAATACATTATTCAGCTTTATATCTTCAAGTATAACATGCTGCTATCACTATTTTCCTAAATATATGGTTAACTCTCAAATATTCACTCAAATATAAAGTGCAATGAGGTATGCAATGCAATACTGTAAATAATATTGAACACCAGACACAGAAGATTTTTCCATTTACATTTAATCCATGTACATTTCTCTGCTTCTGAACATTCACTTCAAATAAGTAACAAGTAATCTACATTGAAGAACTGACAGAATTTATTATACTCTATCCTGTTTCCCGGAGAAGGCAACGGCACCCCACTCCAGTACTCTTGCCTGGAAAATCCCATGGATGGAGGAGCCTGGTAGGCTGCAGTCCATGGGATCTGTAAGTCAGGCACTACTGAGCAACTTCGCTTTCACTTTTCACTTTCATGCATTGGAGAAGGAAATGGCAACCCACTCCAGTATTCTTGCCTGGAGAATCCCAGGGAGAGAGGAGCTTGGTGGGCTGCCGTCTATGGGGTCGCACAGAGTTGGACACGACTGAAGTGACTTAGCAGCATCCTATTTCCTGTTGCTCTGCTTTACTCCGCTCTCATCTGAATGCAGTTTTACAAAGGAAATCAGCTATTTTCTCCCAGCCTAGTGCAAAGTTCTCTCTTTTTAGAATGTTCTCTAGAGCGAGTTATAAAGAACTGTTAAGTACAGGAAATAAAACAGAGCAAATTAAAAAGTCAAGTTGTTTTCAAAGCATTTAGTGACTAACACAGATGAAAAGAAATTCAATACTTCAGTAGAATTGCTTTGTCATATTTAAAAATAGACCATCTATCCCTAAATGTAGAAACTCCACATGGAAACTTAACTTCATATTTCCAGATTATTCCAATAGTTAAACTGCAGGAAATGTGCTATGTAGCTTCAAAAGCAAGGTACACGTTTAGTTAAAAACTAGTGAGATTCAACTAGAATATAAAAGATACAGAGCCAAAACACAATAAACTGTGTTATACATTTTACTGTTATGTTTCCTAAGGTACTTTGCTTCAATTATGAATCCACTTCCTGCATCTATAAAAGTCTGCCAGCAGGGCTCTCCCTTGCATTATAATTTAGAAACAAATAATTTAAATTTTTAACAATTTTCTTGAAAGAAAATGTCAACCTTGAAATCCCAAACAAAACTATATATATTGAATTTCCAAAGCAAATGACTAATGCTTGCAACCAACACTTGCTTGTGCCATTTCTTTATGATCAAATCATTATTAATCTACTAGTGTTATAAATGTTATTTAATATTGAAACCTATCATCATTATTTTAAAAAGTATAAATCATGCAAAGATATACACTACAAAATTTTGCAGCATTGATTAAATGAGCACTAAAGAGAATGCTCATATTTATTTTTAGCTATTTATCTTTTGGACAATTTTTAGTTTTTAGTCATAAAATTGAAAACTTTGTCCCCAATTGTTTGCATCTTGCCTTTTTTATTTTCTTAATTTATTTTTAATTGGATGACGATTGCTTTATAATATTGTGTTCGTTTCTGCTCTACAGCAATGTGAATGAGCCAGCTTCAGCAATACGGAACCATGAACTTCCAGATGTTCAAGCTGGTTTTAGAAAAGGCAGAGGAACCAGAGACCAAATTGCCAACATCCAGTGGATCATCAAAAAAGCAAGAGAGTTCCAGAAAAACATCTATTTCTGCTTTATTGACTATGCCAAAGCCTTTGACTGTGTGGATCACAATAAACTGTGGAAGATTCTTCAAGAGATGGGAATAACAGACCACCTGACCTACCTCTTGAGAAACCTATATGCAGGTCAGGAAGCAACAGTTAGAACTGGACATGGAACAACAGACTGGTTCCAAATAGGAAAAGGAGTATGTTAAGGCTGCATATTGTCACCCTGTTTATTTAACTTATATACAAAGTAAATCATGAGAAACGCTGGGCTGGAGGAAGCACAAGCTGGAATCAAGATTTCTGAGAGAAATATCAATAACCTCAGATATGCAGATGACAGCACCCTTATGGCAGAAAGTGAAGAGGAACTCAAAAGCCTCTTGATGAAAGTGAAAAAAGAGAGTGAAAAAGTTGGCTTAAAGCTCAACATTCAGAAAATGAAGATCATGGCATCCAGTCCCATCACTTCATGGGAAATAGATGGGGAAACAGTGGAAACACTGTCAGACTTTACTTTTTTGGTCTCCAAAATCACTGCAGATGGTGACTGCAGCCATGAAATTAAAAGACGCTTACTCCTTGGAAGAAAAGTTATGACCAACCTAGATAGCATATTAAAAAGCAGAGACATTACTTTGCCAACAAAGGTCTGTCTAGTCAAGGCTATGGTTTTTCCTGTGGTCATGTATGGATGCGAGAGTTGGACTGTGAAGAAAGCTGAGTGCCGAAGAATTGCTTTTGAACTATGGTGTTGGAGAAGACTCTTGAGAGTCCCTTGGACTGTAAGGAGATCCAACCAGTTCATCCTAAGGGAGATCAGCCCTGGGTGTTCATTGGAAGGACTGATGCTGTAGCTGAAACTCCAATACTTTTGCTACCTCTGCAGATGATGACTGCAGCCATGAAATTAAAAGACGCTTACTCCTTGGAAGAAAAGTTATGACCAACCTAAATAGCATATTAAAAAGCAGAGACTGTCTCTCAGAATTTTCCACAGTTTATTGTGATCCACACAGTCAAAGACTTTAGCATAGTCAATAAAGCAGAAATACATGTTTTTCTGGAACTCTCTTGCCTTTTCCATGATCCAGGGGATGTTAGCAATTTGATCTCTGGTTCCTCTGCCTTTTCTAAAACCAGCTTGAACATCAGGAAGTTCATGGCTCACATATTGCTGAAGCCTGGCTTGGAGAATTTTGAGCATTACTTTACTAGCGTGTGAGATGAGTGCAATTGTGTGGTAGTTTGAGCATTCTTTGGCATTGCCTTTCTTTGCGATTGGAATGAAAACTGACCTTTTCTAGTCCTGTGGCTATTGCTGAGTTTTCCAAATTTGCTGGCATATTGAGTGCAAGCACTTTCACAGCCTCATCTTACAGGTTTTGAAATAGCTCAACTGGAATTCCATCACTTCCACTAGCTTTGTTAGTAGTGATGCTTTCTAAGGCCCACTTGACTTCCCATTCCAGGATGTCTGGGTCTAGATGAGTGATCACACCATCGTGATTATCTGGGTCATGAAGATCTTTTTTGTACAGTTCTTCTGTGTATTCTTGCCACCTCTTCTGAATATCTTCTGCTTCTGTTAGGTCCAGACCATTTCTGTCCTTTATAGAGCCCATCTTTGCATGAAATGTTCCCTTGGTATCTCTAATTTTCTTGAAGAGATCTCTAGTCTTTCCCATTCTGTTCTTTTCCTCCATTTCTTTGCATTGATCGCTGAAGAAGGCTTTCTTATCTCTTCTTGCTATTCTTTGGAACTCTGCATTCAGATGCTTATATCTTTCCTTTCTCCTTTGCTTTTCGCTTCTCTTCTTTTCACAGCTATTTGCAAGGCCTCCCCAGACAGCCATTTTGCTTTTTTTGCATTTCTTTTCCATGGGGATGGTCTTGATCCCTGTCTCCTGTACAATGTCACGAACCTCATTCCATAGTTCATCAGGCACTCTGTCTATCAGATCTAGGCCCTTAAATCTATTTCTCACTTCCACTGTATAATCATAAGGAATTTGATTTAGGTCATACCTAAATGGTCTAGCGGTTTTCCCTACTTTCTTCAATTTAAGTCTGATTTTGGCAATAAGGATTTCATGATCTGAGCCACAGTCAGCTCCAGGTCTTGTTTTTGCTGACTGTATAGAGCTTCTCCATCTTTGGCTGCAAATAATATAATCAATCTGATTTCGTTGTTGACCATCTGGTGATTGTCCATGTGTAGAGTCTTCTCTTGTGTTGTTGGAAGAGGGTGTTTGCTATGACCAGTGCATTTTCTTGGCAAAACTCTATTAGTCTTTGCCCTGCTTCATTCTGCATTCCAAGGCCAAATTTTCCTGTTACTCCAGGTGTTTCTTGACTTCCTACTTTTGCGTTCCAGTCCCCTATAATGAAAAAGACATCTTTATGACATAATGATCGTTCATGAGTATGAACGCAATGGCACCCCACTCCAGTACTCTTGCCTGGAAAATCCCATGGACGGAGGGGCCTGGTGGGCTGCAGTCCATGGGGTCACTAGGAGTTCGACACGACTGAGCGACTTCACTTTCACTTTTCACTTTCCTGCATTGGAGAAGGAAATGGCAGCCCACTCCAGTGTTCTTGCCTGGAGAATCCCAGGGATGGGGGTGGCTGGTGGGCTGCCATCTCTGGGGTCTCACAGAGTTGGACACGACTGAAGTGACTTAGCAGCAGCATAGATTCCTATGTTACAATAAGAATAAAAATATAGACAGGCAGGCCTCATTTGTTATGCTTTGCTTTATTGCCCTTTGCAGATAAGTTATTTTTCACAAAGTGAAGTTTTGTGGCAATGCTTCATAGAGAAATTCTATTGGCACCATTTTCCCATCAGCATTTGTTCACTTCTTGTCTATGTATCATATCTTGGTCATTCTCACTGTTTTCAATTTTTCATCAGTATTATATTTGTTACAGTGACCTGTCATCAATGATCTTTGATGTTACTATTTTAATTGTTTTGAGGCGCCATGCACCTCACCCATGTAAGATGATGAACTTAATTGATAAGTGTTGTGTGCGTTCTGAGTGCTCCAACAACTAGCTATTTCCTCACCTCGTGTCTTTTTGTCTGGCTTCCCTATTTCCTGAGATATAATAATATTAAAATTAGGCCAATTAATAACCATTCAATAATCTCTACATGTTCAAGTGAAAGGAAGAGTTGTATATCTCTCAGTTTAAATTAGAAGCTAGAAATGATAAAGCTGTGTGAGAAAGGCACATTGAATGATGAGACCAGCTGAAAGCTACCTCTCTTAGCCAAACAGTCAAATTGTGGATGCAAAGGAAAAGTTCTTGAAGGCAATTCAAAGTGCTGCTTCAGTGAGCACATAAATGATAAAAAAAACCAGCAGCCTAATTGCTGATATGAAGAAAGTTTCAGATAGATGCATTCTGGGTAGAAAATCAAACCAGCCATAGCATTCCCTTCAATCAAAGCATAGTCCAGATCGAATTTCTAACTTTCTTCAGTTCTGTGAAGCCTGAGACAGGTGAGGAAGCTGCAGAAAAAAGGCCTCAAACTAGTAGAAGTTGATTAATGAGGTTTAAGGAGAGAAGTTATCTCCAGATAAAATTCAAGATGAAGCAACAATTGCTTATGTAGAAGATTCATCAAGTTGTCCTGAAGATTAAACTAAGATAATTAATGAAGTGAACTACACTAAACAACAGATTGCCAATGTGGACAAACAGCCTTCTATTAGAAAAAGATGTTATCTAGGACTTTCAAAGAAGTTACAAAGAGTTACAAAGAAGATGTCAATGCCTGGCTCTCTTGTTAGGGGCTAATACAGCTGCTGACTTTAAGTTGAAACCAATGCTCATATATTATACCATTCTAAAAATTCTAGAGCCCTTAAGAATTATGCTGTCTACACTGCATATGCTTTATAAATGAAACAACAAAGCTTGGATGACAGCTGCTTACAACATGGTTTACTGAATATATAATCCCACTATTGAGACCTATTAATCAAAGAAAAAAAAAAAAAAGAGTCCCTTTCATATTACTCAAAGACAATGAACCCAGTCACCGAAGATCTCTGATGGAGATTATAATGAGATTAGTATTGCTTTTACGCCTACTTATATAATTTCCCTTCTGTAGCCCATGGATCAAGTAGTGATTTTGATTTCAAGTCTTATTTTCTTAGAAATATATTTCATAAGGCTATAGCTGCAATAGACTGTGATTACTCTGATGGATCTCGCTAAAGTAAATTAAAAACTTTCTAAAACACATTCACCATTTTAGATGTCCTTAAGAACATTCATGATTCACGGGAAGAGGTTAAAATGTCAACTTCAACTGGAGTTTGGAAGAAGTGATTCCAATCCTCAGGGCTGACTCTGAGGTGTTCAGGACTTCAGTGGAGTACAGGAAGTAACTGCAGATGTGGTAGAAATATCAAGAGAACTAAAATTACAAGTAGAGCCTGAAGATGTGACTGAGTTGCTGCCACCTCACAATGAAACTTTCACAGATAAGGAGTTGCTTCTTGCAGATGAGCAAAGAAAGTGATTTCTTGAGATGAAATCTATTCCTAGTTAAGATGCTTTCAAGATTGTTGAAATGAGGAAAACTGATATAGAATATTACATGAATTTAGTTGATAAAATAGCAGCACGATTTGAAAGTATTGACTCCAATTTTAAAGAAGTTCTACAGTAGGTAAAAATGCTATCAAGTAGTATTTGCATGCTACAGAGAAATCATTTTTCCAAAGGTCATTGGGTGAGGAAAACTTCATTTTCTTATTTTATGAAATTGCCAAGCCATCATAAACTTTAGCAACTGTCATCCTTGATCAGCCAATAGCCATCAAATCAAGGTAAGGCCATAAAACAACTAAAAGATTATGATCACTGAAGATTCAGGAGGTTAGCATTTTAAAAAAATATATAATATTTTTAATTAAGGTTTATACATTGTTTTTTAGACATCATGCTATTTCACACCCAACAGACTACGGATATAAACATAACTTTTATTTCACTGGGAAGCCAAACATTTTTTTGTGACTTGCTTTAATGTAAACAAGCTTTTATTGAGGTGGTCTAGAAAAAAACTCCCAATATCTCCAAGGTATGCCTGAATTATAAAATAAAGTCTGCCATTAAATTCAAAATAATCTTGCTATTTCACTGTTATCTCTTTGGAGTTATTCCAACTGAACAAAGCTTAGTAGCCTTACATGGGTATTTATTATTTCCTATAGCTGCAGAGTTTCTCCGTGTTACGTTCGTATTTCACCTTTTGAGACCAATCACTTTGCTAACATTTTAGATATGTAACTCCATGATCTCCTAGAATAAAAAATAATATTTGGTATCAGAAGAATGCAGCCATTTCTATATTTTTACTTAGCTGGTCAATTATAAATTTGTCTGAAGAGTCCTTGTTGAACACACTATCAAGGCTAGATGTTGTCATGAACAAACTGATAGATTATTTACCTAAAATTCAGATGAGTACTCAAGGTTCTAAGAAACATGAACATATCATGATAAAGGAAACTAAGAGGTTATGGATACTTTTATTCTGTGTTATCTTAGTCAGTGGAAACATTGTTCATATAGTCACTCCAGCCGTAATCTTGATTGATCATTTTCCCTCTATTAAGAGGTCCTCTCATTTCTTAAATATCACAGGTCAATCTTCCTCCAGTCTACACTGCCATGTATCTTAGTCTAATATAAACCACCATCGAGTCTGAATGATATGACAGCTTCCTTTTTGATCTTCCTGCTTATATTCCTATACTGTAAATCATTTTTTTTTCTTTGCAAGTTAGTTCAGGTAAACAAAGATAAAAGAATTACAACCTGCATGATTCTTGCATCCTATATTATAATCCATTGTTTATGACCTCTGAAAAGCTACCATGAGTGTTTGCTAAGTCACTTCAATTGTGTCCAATTCTTTGTGATCTTATGGATTGTAGCCTGCCAGGCTCCTCTGTCCAGGGGGATTCTCCAGGCAGGAATAATGGAGTGGGTTGCCATGCCCTCCTCCAGAGGATCTTCCTAATCCAGGTATTGAACTCACCTCTCCTGTAGCTCCTGCCTTGCAGGCAGATTCTTTACCACTGACCCACAGGGAAAGCCCTGAAAAATTACCATATTACAACTTTAATAAAACCTATGCAATCTTATGGTTGCAATAAGCATACCATAGTGGTTAAGAAAGAAGACTGTGTAAGTAAGTCTGATAGTTTAGGATCTTAACTCATAGGCTTATTTATAATGTGGTTTTGAACAATTTACTTAAACTGTTTCATTTCCTCATTGTCAAAGACAGAAGTAGTTCCTTTCTCAAAAGACTTGTCATGAGGGATAAACAAATCAATTCACCATGCAGCACTTAAAATGGTTCCTGGCACACAACAATTGCTAAGTAAATATTTAATATTATTCTTTACCAACCAAAAAATGTTACAACATAAACTGGACTCTTCCTTCTCCATTTCTTCTTACTTTCTTACTCATCCATTGCAATCCAGACTTGATGCATCCTCTGTTTAATTTCTCTAAGCCCCCAAATGTTTTGAGTTGTGGATATTCACTCAGAATCTGAAATGATCTTGCTTGTGTTTTTCACGCTGGCCTATTCTCAGCCTTATTTGATCGGCTGTCACCTTTTCAGTAACTGTCCCCTAAGTCCCTGGTTTTTTATCTGTCAGATCCTATAATTTTATTTCAGGTGATTGCTTCCTAATCATTATTAAGATGCTTAATTGTCTGTTTCCTTGTTAACAGTCTGCTGTCTGTCTTATTCATATCCAGTCCTGGATGCTTCTTAAAGAAGTGGTAACAATGACAATAAAAAATGCATTGGACTACTCAATGAAAGCATGAATCAATAGCTACTTATAAATCCAACAGTTTAACTTCTTTTTGAAGGTCACCTTGGCTATTCGGGGTGTCTTGCATCGCCATACAAATCTTGAGTTTTTTTTGTTCAATTCCATGAAAAACGTCATTGGTAATTAGATAGGGATTGCATTGAATCTATAGATTGTCTAGGGCAGTATAGTCATTTAAACAATACTGATTCTTCCAATCCATAAACATGGTATCTCTTTCTATCTGTTTATGTCTTCTTCAGTTTCTCTCACCAGCATTTTAGAGTTTATGGAGTACAGACCTTTTGTTCCTTAGGCAGGTTTAGTTTTCTTTTGTTTCCTTAGGTAGGTTGATTTCCAGGCATTTTATTCTTTCTGATGCAATGGTAAATGGAATTGCTTTTTAAATTTCTCTTTCTGATCTTTTATTGTTAGTGTATAGCAATACAACAGATTTCTGTGTATTAATTTTGTCATTTGCAACTTTACCAAATTCATTGTTGAGTGCTAGTTTTCTCTTTGCCAGGTGGCTTACTAGTGGTAAGAACACACCTGACAATGCAAGGGACATGAGAGACTCAGGTTCAGTCCCTGGGTTAGGAAAAGGAAGGAAGGAAAAGGCAACCCATTCCAGTATTTTTGCCTGCAGAATGCCATGGAGAAGGCAGGCTGCAGTCCATAGGTTCACACAGAGCTGGACATGACTGAAGTGACTTAGCATACAGGAGTAGTTTCCTGGTAACATTTTAGAATCTTCTACGTATAGTGTCATGTCATCTGCAAACAGTGAGAGTTTAACTTCTTCTTTGCCAATTTGGATTCCTTTTTCTTCTCTGATTGTTGTAGCTAGGATTTTCACTATGTTGAATAAAAGTGTTGAGAGTGGACATCCTCGTCTTATTTCTGATCTTAGAGAGAATGATTTTAGCTTTCTACCACTGAGTATGATGCTAGCTGTGGGTTTGTCATACATGGTCTTTATTATGTTGATGTAATGGCAACCCATTCCAGTGTTCTTGCCTGGAGAATCCCATTGACAGAGGAGCCTGGAGAATCCCATTGACAGAGGAGCCTGGAGGGCTACAGTCCACAGGGTTGCAAAGAGTCAGACATGACTGAGTGACTTCACATCACATCACATGTACCTTCTATGTCCCCCTTCTGGAGAGTTTCTGTCATAAATGGGTGCTGAATTTTGTCAAAGGTTTTTTCTGGGTCTATTGAGATGATCATATGGTTTTTATTTTTAAATTTGTTGATGTGGTATATCACATTGATTAATTTGCAGATTTGGAAAAAATCCTTGTATCCTTAGGATGAATCCCACTTGATCATGGTGTATGATCAATGTTTTTAACATATACAGATTGATAGTATTTTGTTGAGGATTTTTGCATATATGTTCATCAATGATACTGGCCTGCAGTTTTCTTTTTCTGGATATCTTTGTTTGATTTTGGTATCAGGGTAATGGTGGACTCATAAAATGAATTTAGAAGTTTTCCTTCCTCTGCAATTTTTCGCAACAGCTTCAGAGGATAGGTGTTACTTCTTCTCTAAATGTATGACAAATTCACCAATGAAGCTGTCAGGTCCTGGACTTTTGTTTGTTGGGAGGTTCTTAACCACAGTTTCAACTTCAATGTTTTTGATTGGTCTGTTCTTATTTTCTATTTCTTCCTGGTTCAGTCTAGGGAAACTGCACCTTTCTAAGAATTTGTCCATTTCTTCCAGGTTTTCCATTTTATTGGCATATAGTTGTTCATAATAGTCTCTTATGATCCTTGGTATTTCTGTGGAGTCAATTGTAACCTAAGACTGAGAAACTCAATACCAAATACGATTCATCATGACACATAGATTAGAAATATCTATTACAAAAATATTAGAGAATTAAAAAAA
>SJYQ01004372.1:49048-63987 GCA_006410935.1 Redunca redunca | reverse complement strand
ATATATATATATAATTTAAGGGAGCAAATATTTAAATAACATTTTGCTCAGAATTAAAGTAACTGACACCTTTCTCCAGATTGGAGATACTCTATTTTTCTTCCTACCATCTAGCAATGGCAAATAATTCTCTTGTGCACTTTTTGGAGCACCTGAAATTTCTGAGAGCTTAAATTAGCTTTAAGAACTTGCATAAGAAAAATAATAACATGGAAATATGATAGATTATTTGGAAAATATATCATTCTATATTGTAAAGGAAATTTCAGGGAAGACAATGAATTACTTGTTATTGACACTGCTTATAGGCACTCCACTCCGGTACTCTTGCGTGGAAAATCCCATGGATGGAGGAGCCTGGTAGACTGCAGTCCATAGGGTCGCTGAGTCAGACACGACTGAGTGACTTCACTTTCACTTTTCACTTTTATGTACTAGAGAAGGAAATGGCAACCCACTCCATTGTTCTTGCCTGGAGAATCCCAGGGATGGGGGAGCCCCGTGGGCTGCCGTCTATGGGGTCGCACAGAGTCGGACACGACTGAAGCAACTTAGCAGCAGCAGCAGCAGTATACACTATGCATACAAGTGTATACACTATATATGCAAGTGTTCATCTCCCAAGTAATATACTTCCACAGGACACAAATTTGCTTTTAAAATTGTTAAGACTTGAAGAAACTGATTCCTTTTAACAATTTAAACATGGTTTTCAAATTTCCTGTCCTGTGCTGTGCTGGTTTGCTCTGTCTGACTCTTTGTAACCCCATGGACTGTACCTGCCAGGCTCTTCTGTCTATGGGATTTTCCAGGCAAGAATACTGGAGTGGGTTGCCATGGCCTCCTCCAGGATATCTTCCTGACCCAGAGGTGGAACCTGTGTCTCTCGCACTGCAGGAGGATTCCTTAGCACTGAGTGACCTATTTGGCATAGCCTAAAATAATAAAAAATATTTCTGCATACAATATAGCTTTTTTCTTACATTTATTTTTTACCTTGAATTTAGGGAAATCTGATTTACTTGCCCTTTTCCTGTGTGCTTTCTAACTGACTAAACACAAATATAATCAAACTTTCAATCATATTATGATTTATTCTTTCAAAAATCATTATATAACCTAGTCAGTCATCTGAACATTCTGTTAATATGTAGTCAAAGACATTTTAATGTTGTTGAGCCCCCATTAAGTATATATTTGCAAATGATGACAGTTCCTTATGACCTTTGTGAAAATTATAAAAATAATTATAAAAGTCTGAACAGCCTAGACAAAACCAATAGCACCAGGAATTCCAGGAGTGTGATGCATAAGCCACAGAACATCTGTGCTAAGAATGTTTAAATTCCATATGAGATCTGATGTTGTGCAGCAAGGACTTAGTAAGACTAAACAGATAATGATAGTTTTTGTGGAATATGTTAGTCCTAATGCAAGGAAATTCTATCTTCATATATAGAAATCATGACAGATTTATAAAGCCCTGATTGGTATATAATGCCATTCGGGAATGGTATAACTTGTTTACGTCTCTGAATAGAGATAACTGTATTTAAGCAAATAAAAATAATCAATATAGTTTTTTAAATTTTATTTTTAATTGGAGAATAATTGCTTTACAATATTGTGATGGTTTCTGTCACACCAACATGAAATAGCCACAGGCTATTTTAAGTTGATCTCAAGTACCTTATGATATATCATATTAAAGAATCTTAAATATATATATATATATACATACATACATATATATGTTGTGTGATTGAAAATATACATCAGTTCAGTCACTCAGTCATGGTGCAACTCTGCGATGCCATGGACTGCAGCACACCAGGCCTCCCTGTCCATAATCACCTACCAGTTTACTCAAACTCATGTCCATTGAGTTGGTGATGCCATCCAACCATCTCATCCTCTGTCGTCCTCTTCTCCTCTCACCTTCAATGTTTCCCAGCATCAGGGTCTTATCTAATGACTCAGTTCTTCACAACAGGTCACCAAAGTATTGGAGTTTCAGCTTTAACATCAGTTCTTTCAGTGAATATCTAGGACTGATTTCCTTTAGGATGGACTGCTTGGATCTCCTTGCAGTCTCCTTGAAGTCTCAAGAGTCTTCTCCAACACCACAGTTCAAAAGCATCAATTCTTCGGTGCTCAGCTTTCTTTATAGTCTAACTCTCACATCCATACATGACTACTAGAAAAACCATAGCCTTGACTAGATGGCCATTTTTGGCAAAATAATGTCTCTGCTTTTTAATATGCTGTCTAGGTTTATCATAGCTTTTCTTTCAAGCAGTAAGCGTCTTAATTTCATGGCTGCAATCACCATCTGCAGTGATTTGGAGCCCCCCTCCCAAAATAAAGTCTGCCACTATTTCCCCATCTATGTGCCATGAAGTGATGGGACTGGATGCAATGATCTTAGTATTCTGAATGTTGAGCTTTAAGCCAACTTTTTCACTCTCCTCTTTCACTTTCATCAAGAGGCTTTCTAGTTCTTCTTCACTTTCTGCCATATGGGTGGTATCATCTGCATATCTGAGGTTATTGTTATTTCTCCCAGAAATCTTGATTCCAGCTTGTGCTTCTTCCAGCCCAGTGTTTCTCATGATTTACTTTGCATATAAGTTAAATAAGCAGGGTGACAATATACAGCCTTGACGTACTCCTTTTTCTATTTGGAACCAGTCTGTTGTTCCATGTCCAGTTCTAACTGTTGCTTCCTGACCTGCATATAGGTTTCTCAAGAGGCAGGTCAGGTGGTCTGGTATTCACATCTCTTTAAGAATTTTTCAATTTATTGTGATCCACACAGTCAAAGGCTTTGGCATAGTCGATAAAACAGCAATAGATGTTTTTCTGGAACTCTTCCTTTTTCGATGATCCAGTGGATGTTGGCAATTTGATCTCTGGTTCCTCTGCCTTTTCTAAAACCAGCTTGAACATCTGGAATTTCACAGTTCAGAGATTGTTGAAACCTGGCTTGGATAATTTTGAGCATTATTTTACTAGCCTGTGAGATGAGTGCAATTGTGCAAGTTTGAGCATTCCTTGGCGTTGCCTTCCTTTGGGATCAGAATGAAAACTGACTTTTTTCAGTCCTGTGGCCACTGCTGAGTTTTTCAAATGTGCTGGCATATCGAGTGCAGTGCTCTCACAGCATCATCTTTCAGGATTTGAAATAGCTCAACTGGAATTCCATCACCTCCACTAGTTTTATTTGTAGTGATGTTTACTAAGGCCCACTTGACTTCACATTCCAAGATGTCTGGCTCTAGATGAGTGATCACACCATTGTGATTATCTGGATCATGAAGATCTTTTTTGTACAGTTCTTCTGTGTATTCTTGCCACCTCTTCTGAATATCTTCTGCTTCTGTTAGGTCCCTACCATTTCTGTCCTTTATTGAGCCCAACTTTGCATGAAATATTCCCTTGGTATCTCTAAATTTCTTGAAGAGATCTCTAGTCTTTCCCATTCTGTTGTTTTCCTCTATTTCTTTGCACTGGTCACTGAGGAAGTCTTTCTTATCTCTCCTTGCTACTCTTTAGAACTCTGCATTCAAATGGGTATATGTTTCCTTTTCTCTTTTGCCTTTTTGCTTCTCTTCTTTTCACAGCTATTTGTAATATGTGTATTAAATATGTATTCTTAAATATATGTATATGTGTATGTACATGTATACACATACACACACACACATATATATGTATATGATTTTAATTGTATTTGAAGTACTCACCATATTAGCTTATTTTTTCTCCTGTGTCTTATAAATCACATCTCTGTATACTTTAGCATGTTCATAAATTAAGAAGTTAACTCATAGGAAGTAGGGAGTTTTTCAGTGAGTCCTGCCGCTTCTTTAGCATAACCTAGTATTTCTGAAATATCAACCTGTTATATGTTAAAAACGTGATACTGGATCTTCAAGTATATATAAACAAAAATGTTAATGAAAAGGAAGGATTTGGCTGCTCAGATTTAACTGTTCTCTGTAAACACAGCATTAGATTCTTCCAAAGGCGCCTGACTCTTTCTTGAGGGATTACATAAATTGACAATTACAGATTGACAATTATGAATCTTTTGTAAGAACTTCTAGATATAGACATTCTTAATCATTTATATAAGCACTGAAAACAAACTCAAATAAAATATAGCTGCATCTAGCCACGAACACTGCTAAAAAAAAATAAAACTTCTGTCTTTTAATTTCATGAAATCAAATTAAAAATAACAGTAATTCATTATATTATGCCAAGTCTGGGCTAAGCTTATTATATTACTTATGGTTTTAATACATTTTCAAGAAGCACTTAATATCTAATTTTTATACATCATAAAAGTGAATCTTAAAAAAGTAAGTAACTTGCTGGAGGTGGCAGAGTAGGAATAGTGAGGCTGTAGGGGGAACCTAAGTCATGTCATTCTAATGTTCTAAACCATGTGTTCTGCTGGGCTTCCCTGGTGGCTCACAAGTTAAAGCGTCTGCCTGCATTGTGGGAGACCTGGGTTTGATCCCTGGGTCAGGAAGATCCCCTGGAGAAGGAAATGGCAACACACTCCAGTATTCTTGCCTGGAGAATCCCATGGATGGAGGACCCTGGTGGGGCTCAGTCCACGGGGTCGCAAAGCATCAGACACAACTGAGCGACTTCACTTTCACATTCACGTGTTCTGCTGAACATCAGGCAGCTAATAATACCTGTTCTCAGGACTGCATTTACCTTTTTCTTTCAACACATTTTCATGCATAGAAAACGCTGTTCCATTGTTCTGATTTTGAATTGAAACATAAATAACATGGGAGAAATTTTTCACACCATTTCCAATTGTATTTCTCACATAGAGACTGACAGAAGGAAGCCATTTTATCACACTGGGATCAGTCACACACACTTGCAAATGCCATTTGAAGTGTCAAAGTGAAAAAGTCGACTTTCAGTTATTTTCTTAAGATGACTTATTTCTGTCATTTATTTTTAAAAAGCAAATATATTGACTTATACTGGCATTAACTGTTTATATATAAGCATGACAGAAAATACCATGATATGACATCTTTCTTCTTCATGATTCAAATTATGCTATCCTCAATTAAAACTTCAAAATCTACAATATATACTGTAATGGACTTGTATAATTTAGGTACTCTAATCGATTTTTCATGTAATTTTCTTTTATTTGTATGAGTGAAACAAATGAAAAATTTGGGGGCTGGGTAGTAGGAATTGAATTAAAAAATAAATAGCTATATCTCTGTTTAATTTCCTCATAAAGATATTTTGATAATTTCCCCCTACAGAATNTCATACAGAATAGAATTTAAAATGTGTATAAGCAAAATATTATGTTTGTTCCAATAGAAATTAGATTTGTGATAGAAGGGAAAGGTTTTCAAATGTCTAAAAGTTCACGATCCTCAGCAACCACATTAAATTCCTGTGAAAGTTTTAGGAACAAAGAATAAACAATTAGGGACTACATACCAAATTCACTATTCTAGCTGTACACTTGTGTACACATGCATGTGCATGCGTGTTTGCTTGCTGGAACCCAGGAACTTTGCTGAATTGTATTCTTCTTTTTCATTCTAAAGGAAGAATAAATTCATCTGGACTCCATAATGGTTGCCATGATATTCTTATAGTTCCCTTGTTTTTCTTTTCTTACAGCAAAAGGGGCTCACAGTGGTAACTAGATAACTAGATCATTGTGCTGGTCAGTGAAACTACTTCCAAAATTACCAACAAGGTACAACACTACTTTTAACTCATAATATTTACTGGTCCAATGTAATTCAATGTAAGAAATATACAGAGTGCTTCCTGTGCAAACAGGTTTGATTGTAGCCCAATTTTCTTTCACATAAATAATTAACTTTAAGGAAATAAATTAAATATATATAAATATATATATACTTGTCACCTTGAGATTTTTGTAAATTATTATTTAAATGTGATGTATTGGATTATTCCATTTTGAAGGGATGTAAGACATGTACTAGACTACAATTCTAGGCTGTTTTCTACAATTAATGTCCATTTTCTTTAGTTTCTAAACTGTACTAAATTGGCTCTCTTAACACATTTTATTGATGTACACCTAGAGAAGAAAACACAAATTGGAATAAATTGATTTTTCCAACTTCAAGGGAAAGTTGATCCTATTTCAGATCATTTTTATTTCCTAACGGTGGATGGCTTTAGGTTTGGGTCAAACCAATTATTCTGTCTGACTGGAGACATGTACTAGAAAAGCCTCACCATCTAATCCATTATACACCCACCATATACACATTCTTAAACATTTATCCTTCAGATCCATACATGAATCTTCAGTTACTATCACAGTCTTCGGATTTAGACCCTCAAGACAATCATTTCCATGAAAATCATGAGTGGCAATTTTCTGAGATCATTGCATGCAGATGTGAGCAGGGACCTAAGGTAACTTGGCAGAAATTTCTTATGCTTATTGGAGGAGGCTTTTGCTGATAACTGTCTATAAAGCCAGGCCTACCTGGGGAAGTCAGCCACATATCTGCAGAGGTGTGAGTATTCAGGTGAAGAGTTACTGAAAAGATTATTGGGGATGTAACAGAAAAAGTGAACACAACTATACTGGGGAGAGGAATGGAGCCACTGGGCAGAAAATTCTAAGATACTGAATCCAACCCTGGCTCCCAGTAGCTTTGGGTAATTGACAGTGCCTTCTGAGAATATTGCACAGGGTGTTTATACATATAAGCCTTAATATCCTTCTCAATTCAGCAATTCTTAGCATTTTATTTTCTAAATATATCTCTGCTTCTGTTCCATTTTAAGAAATAATAGCAAAGAAGGCAGAGAAGGGAGAAAATTATCCATCATTGATCCTGATTATACTATAACTACCAGCACTGAATTTTAATAAGGATGAAAGAAATCACAACAGATGTTGTGGCAGATATAAAGGAGAAAGAAAAAAGAAAAAGTCCCCTAAACACCCAAATGTAAACATTATTATATCTCAAGGCACCAACTACAGCATCTTCCTTTTAAATGTCATCATCAGGAAACTCTCATAAGGTTTCTACTTCTCCACACAGTTGAGGATTGAAGAGAAAATATTTGGGCAAAGTTAACTGGACATGTGTGATACCACCTGTCTGTATTGTATATTTTTTGTTCATTCTGAAATGGCTGTGAAGTTGAGATGGTATCTTCAGTACAGAAGGAAACAAACCACCCCTACCCTCTACCACTATTCTGCATTTGCCGTCCTCTTTGATAGCCATAGGGTCATAAAGAGATGATCTAGAACAAAAGATCAGAATGTGATTTTTTATTATAATGGTAATGACACCCCTGCAAAGTAAGCGCTGCCGGGTTGTCATTCTTTGTTGTGTAGAGCCCAAGCCCCGGCAATCTGTACTCACTCCTTCAGAAGATGATTCATCCCATCATTCTTTACTGCCTCTTCCACTCCTGAAACTCACACATATATCATAATCAGAGTGCTCATTGACTTTATGTGTCAATTTAACTGAACTAAGGGATGCTTAGGTATCTGGTAAAACATAATTTCTAGGTGTGTCTGTGAAGGTGTTTCTGGAAGAGATCAGCATTTGAATCAGTGGACTGAGTAAAGAGATTCCCCTCACCAATGGGGATTCCCCTCATCATCCAATCCACTGAGAGCTGAATGGACAAAAAGGCAAAGGATGGGTGAGATTTCTGAGTTGGGACACCCTCTCATATCAGAGTTTCTGGTTCTTTGCCTCCCTGTATCTAGAACTTAACACCAGTGACCCTCTGGTTCTCAGGCTTTTGAAGTAGGACCGCATTATACCTTCCTGTTTCCTAGTTCTCAGCTTACAGGCAGCAGAACCTTGGGATTTCCAAGGGTCCATTACCGCAGAAGCCAATTCCAGTAATACATCTGTTACATATTTCTTCATATAATCTATTGGCTTTACTTCTTTGGAGAACGTTGCCTAATGCAACTGGGTTATTAAGAAGCTCACCTTTAAAAGTCACATAACCAGCATCTTGATAACAGGATGCTGAAAATGTACAGTCTGTTATCTGGAAGAGCATAAAGATGAGCTCTTGTGTGTTTATATTAAAACATCTATGTTCTGTTCTCAAAGCAATATCAGAAACTCTTCAAACCTTGCTTTGTAAGAAATTCTGGATTGACATTTGCTATTGTAGGATAATTTACTGCCTTTCATTTAATTTAATCCCATGGTTTAAACATTTGAAGAGATCACATCTGGGGGAAAGAAAAGAGGGTGCCTGGTGAATAACCCAGGGCTGTCTAGCCAGTAAGAAGGGGAGAAAAGTTCTTCTCCAAACAGGGCACAAGGAGAAGTCTGGAGGTCTTCAGGTGCCTGGAACCCTTTAAACAGCCAGCACACAAACTTGTATCATCTTTCTTCTGTTGGCAAGGCTGGTGCCCGGTGGAGCCCCTGGCTCTAGCCCTCTGAACACAGCTTTCACAACTTGTGCTTACCTTTCTGGGAGATTCCAAGCCTGTTCCCTTGGGCCACATACCAGTATTTATTTTTGAGTTTTGGTTGATGACTTTTAAGTATATTACTATTGAATTTGAAGGAGTCTACACTTGTTTATGGAGAAGGAAATGACAACCCACTCCAATACTCTTGGCTGGAGAATCCCATGGATGCAGGAGCCTGGTAGGCTGCAGTCCATGAGGTCGCTAAGGGTCGGACATGACTGAAGCGACTTCTTTCACTTTTTACTTTCATGCATTGGAGAAGGAAATGGCAGCCCACTCCAGTGTTCTTGCACCAGCTACCACCCTTGGGGATCAAGCACCATATTTCTGCTCAGGTCCTACACCTGAGATGACTCTTAGCCAGTGTTGAGGGGAGGGTCCCCTTGGGAGTGCTGACCCATTCCTGTAGCTCACAGAAGCGCTCTAACAGGTAGCACTGGCTGGAGAGTCCTCATTGCTTTGGAAGAAAGCATGCTGAGATGCTATAATTGTGAGATTCTCCCCCCTGCCCTGTCCTGTCACAGGCCAGTCCTGTACTGTAGTCTGCAAGCTCTCTCTACCAAGTCCTGCTTCCTCCAATCTTTCCTTCATAGTCAGTTCCCCCAGTAAGTTGCCTGCATTTCCAGTCTTGTTTCGGCATCTGTTTGTTGGAGAATCCAATCTTAGATTCCCTGGTCCTGAAAGCAGTTGATATGGGTCATCAAAAAAGGAAAAAAACAAACAAACATATAGAATCAAAGCTTAAAAAAAGAAAATGTGAAAGACAGATCTGAAAGACCAAGGAGATATAGATACTGATCAAGGACACTCTGGCTAATAAGCAATTACAAACCAATAAAATATCTTAAATAATAGCATCATACATATTTTTAAGGAATAATTTTTAAATTTCACTCCAAATTTCCTTGTATTTGCAGAAAATGATAAATATAATAAATTATATAAATGTCACCTCTGGTTTAAAAGTTTGGCCTCAGCTATAGTCACTTGCCAGTGCCTCCACCACCTCCTCCACTTCCTTCTCCTTCCACAGAGCCATGTTTGATTAGCAGGTACTTTTTCTTTAATGACTCCACGCTCCTGCCTGCAATAACAGGCTGATATAGAGATACATGCTCACCACTCTGGACGCTGTGGTTCTGCTATACGTGTGACTCGAAACTTGCCAAACAGTGATCTTGCCTAAGATTGTTCAGCTATGACTGGAAGAGTCCTCTTTGTTCTTTTTCTGGGGCACTGTAGTTGTGAATGAAAATGCTAACAGTCACAGCGAATGATTAGCTAAAACAATAAGACTGGTAACTTGAAAACAACTGAGGTGATAGATGGAGTGTAGATGGGACTAGAATCATTGATTGCTGTAATTCCTAAGGCTCTCTCCATCCCTGCTCTTGCTGTGGTTTGGCTACACTATCCAATTAATTCAACATTTGGCTTAAGGCATTCTGAGTTGATGCTCCGTTGCTTATAGATCAAAAAGCTTTATCTAGTGTAGTTCCATTCTAATTCCTTGATATTTCTTTCTTCATAGTGTCTCTCTAATTGACATTATGTGTATTATATCATAATAAGCATTGTAGACATTTGACAGAATATGACTCTTGCACTTTAGTAGAATATAAAATGAATTTAACTGATTTTAATCATTCTATCTTATATTTTATTTCATGTATTATTTAAATGTTTAGTAAACTTCATTTTTAGAACAGTTCTAGTTTTACAAAAAATGTTACAAGAATTTCTCAAAAAGTTCTCATCTATATCACCACATCACATTTCTCCTATTGTTAACATTACTAGGGTATGTTTGTCACGATTAGTGAAATGATGTTAGCACACAATATTACCTAAAGTCTATGTTTTATTCATATTTTCCCACATTTTTCTCCCCTTGATGACTTTATGTGACCTGGAATCACATCTAGATTTTACCACATTACTTTTAGTAATCATAACTCCTTAGGATGGTTCCTTTGTTTTGACGGTTTCTCAAATCTTCCTTCTTTTTTTGATGACTTTTGTCATTTTCAGGAATACTAATTGGATATTTACGAGAATGCCCTCAATTGGGATTGGTCTGAAGTTTTTCTCATACTAAAACTATGGGTTGTGGCTTTTGGGTAAGAATACAAAAGAGGAGAAGTGCCATCCTCCTGACATCATATCAAGGGTATACTCTACTGAACTGCTTTACAACTGTTGATGTTAAGCTTGACCAGCTCTCTGAGGGAGTCTTGGTTTCTCTACTATAAAGTTATGCCTCCTTCTTTATACACCACACTCCTTAAAAAGAAATCACTATGCCCAGCCCATACTTAAAGTCTTTAGAGTTATACTCCACTTTATGGAGTACAGCTCTTCTGCACTGGAAATTTTCATATGCTGCCTCATTTATTTAGCTAATCATTTATTTATGTCAGTCCAGTTCAGTCCGACTCTTTGTGACCCCATGGGCAGCAGCATGCCAGGCTTCCCTGTCCATCACCAACTCCCAGAGCTTGCTCAAACTCACGTCCATTGAGTCAGTGATGTCATCTAACCATCTCATCTTCTGTCATCCCCTTCTCCTCCTGCCTTAAATCTTTTCTGGCATCAGGGTCTTTTCCAATGAGTCAGTTCTTTGCATCAGAGGGCCAAAGTATTGGAGTTTCAGCTTCAGCAACAATCCTTCCAGTGAATATTCAGGGTTGATTTCCTTTAGGATTGACTTGTTTGATCTTGCAGTCCAAGGGACTCTCCTCCAACACCATAGTTCAAAAGCATCAGTTCTTTGGTGCTTAGCTTCTTTATGGTCCACCTCTCACATCCATACATGACTACTGATAAAACCATTGTTTTGACTATAATGACTTTGTCGATAAAGTAGTGTCTCTGATTTTTAATATGCTGTGGCTGCAGTCACCATCCATGGTGATTTTGGAGCTGAAAAAAAAATAAAGTCTCTTACTGTTTCCATTGTTTCCACATCTATTTGCTGCTGGAGTCCAACTCCAGCAGCCAGGGATTCAACCTGAAGGTGTGAGCAGTATCAGTGAGAAACCGAGGCAGCTTCTCAGTTTCCTTGGACTGCCTGTTTATTTCAAGCTTATGATTCTCTTTTATACTTTTACAAAAGTATTAGGTCAGAGGTTTGATATTTTTAGTTCCCATTGACCCAGATTTATTTTTTTCCAAAAATCATTGTTGCCCTTCAAAAGGAGTTCCTTCCTCAGTGATTCTCTTATCTACTTTTTCTCATGTGTCCTTGTGAATACACTGTAACTCATGCTAATGTCTGGGCTGCATACCACATTCCTCAGTTTAATTCTTATCTTTCTAAGTCCTGTTTGCCCCTAGTATCCTAAGTTCCTCATTTCTTAGAAAGGGCTTCTAGCTAATAATATCTCTAAAGTCCCTAATTTCTATAAGCTATAGTAGAATATTGTAACATTACAGAAATCCTTAAATCTTTAGCTTCTAACTATTTAATTATTCCTAAGCCATAAACACTTTTCTCACAAATGGCCTTCAGATACCAATCCCTCCCATGGCCTCAAGCTGAGGCCTGTATGCTCACCCTGGAACACTTTTTTTGTAAAAGTCCTTGAACAAATGTCAGTGATTAACTTTATGAATTATTCTTTGAGCACAGCTGCAGAAGGCTTTATGCCTTCTCATGTTCTTCTCAAAAACAATAAGCACCTTAATATTCTCTTCAGTCAACTCAGCCAAGGAAAGGAAAAAACAAGTTAGAATCACAAAGCCTAACTCCTTCATTTCGGGTCTGTGCCTACAGAACAAAGGAAGGGGGGTTTAGGGCTGTGCCTCTATTTTGTCAGTAATGCCTAATACGGCTCCTGACAATTTGCCATGCAGTGATGGGACCAGATGCGATGATCTTCATTTCTTCAATGTTGAGTTTTAAGTCGGCTTTTTCACTCTCTTCTTTCACATTCATCAAGAGACTCTTTAGCTCCTCTTCGCTTTCTGTAATTAAGGGTGGTATCATCGGCATATCTGAGGTTATGATATTTCTCCTGGCAATCTTGATTCCAGCTTGTGCTTAATCTAACCCTACATTTTGCATTATGTATTCCACATATAAATTGAATAAGCAAGGTGACGATATACAATACAGTACTCCTTTCCCAGTTTGGAGCCAGTCCATCATTCCACTTCTGGTTCTAATTGGTGCTTCTTGACCCGCATACAGATTTCTCAGAAGGCAGGTCAAGTGGTCTAGTATTCCCATCTCTTTAAGAATTTTCCACAGTTTGCTGTGATCCACATAGTCAAACTCTTTAGCATAGTCAATGAAGCACATGTATTTCTGGAATTCTCTTGTTTCTTCTGTGATCCAACAGATGTTGGCAATTTATTTCTGCTTCCTCTGATTTTCTAAATTCAGCTTAAACATCTGGAAGTTCACGGTTCACATACTGTTGAACTCTGGCTTAGAGAATTTTGAGCATTACTTTGCTAGCATGTGAGATGAGTGCAACTGCGTGGTAGTTTGAACATTCTTTGGCATTGTGTTTCTTTGGGATTGGAATGAAAACGGACATTTTCCAGTCCTGTGGCCACTGCTGTGTTTTCCAAATTTGCTGGCCTATTGAGTGCATAACCTCAGATATGCAGATGACACCACCCTTATGGCAGAAAGTGAAGAGGAACTAAAAAGCCTCTTGATGAAAGTGAAAGTGGAGAGTGAAAAAGTTGGCTTAAAGCTCAACATTCAGAAAATGAAGATCATGGCATCTGATCCCATCACTTCATGGGAAATAGATGGGGAAACAGTGAAACAGTGTCAGACTTTATTTTTTTGGGGGGCTCCAAAATCACTGCAGATGGTGATTGCAGCCATGAAATTAAAAGACACTCAATCCTTGGAAGAAAAGTTATGACCAACCTAGATAGCATATTGAAAAGCAGAGACATTACTTTGCCAACAAAGGTCTGTCTAGTCAAGGCTATAGTTTTTCCAGTGGTCATGTATGGATGTGAGAATTGGACTGTGAAGAAAGTTGAGTGCCGAAGAATTGATGCTTTTGAACTGTGGTGTTGGAGAAAACTCTTGAGAGTCCCTTGCACTGTAAGGAGATCCAACCAGTCCACTGTAAAGGAGATCAGCCCTGGGTGTTGTTTGGAAGGAATGATACTAAAGCTGAAACTCCAGTACTTTGGCCACCTCATGCGAAGAGTTGACTCATTGGAAAAGACTCTGATGCTGAGAGGGATGGAGGGCAGGAGGAGAAGGGGACGACAGAGGATGAGATGGCTGGATGGCATCACTAACTCAATGGATGTGAGTCTGAGTGAACTCCGGGAGTTGGTGATGGACAGGGAGGCCTGGCGTGCTGCAATTCATGGGGTCTCAAAGAGTTGGACACGACTGAGCAACTGTACTGAACTGAACTTTCTAGCATCATCTTTTAGAATTTGAAATCACTCAACTGGAATTCCATCACCTCCGCTAGCTTTGTTCGTAGTGATGCTTCCTAAAGCACACTTCACTTGGCAAGTGATGTCTGGTCCTAGGTTAGTCATCACACCAATTGTTGTTATTTGGTTCATTAAGATCTTTTCTTTATAGTTCTTCTGTGTATTCTTGCCACTTCTTAATATCTTCTGCTTCTGTTAGGTCCATACCATTTCTGTCCTTTATTGTGCCAATGTTTGCATGACATATTCCCTCGGTATCTCTAATTTTCTTGAAGAGATCTCTAGTCTTTCCCATTCTATTTTTTTCCCTCTATTTCTTTGCATTGACAACTTAGGAAGGCTTTCTTATCTCTCCTTGCTAGTCTTCGGAACTCTACATTTAGATAGGTATATCTTTCCTGTTTTCCCTTGCCTTTAGTTTCTCTCTTTTTCTCGGCTATTTGAAGTCTTCCTCAGCCAAACATTTTCCCTCTTTTGCATTTCTTTTTCTTTAATTTATGTCAGCGTAGACTCACAAATAATAACTGTATGCACTGGATTATAAGTCATTACTTTATTATTTATTTTTTCTCAAAATTATTCCAAATTGGTCATTGGAACCTCCTTCAGGTTGGCACATGTACCATTTTTACATGCCCCTATCACTTTTTTTTTTTTTTTTTTTTGAGCACTCCTTTACTTCTTGGTACTTCAAAAAATTCCAGGATCATCTTGTATGTTCCCTGTCCCTGATCTAATCAGCTATTGGTTTCCTATTAGTGGAAAATGATAATAGAAAGATCTGGGTGTCTGGGTAGACTCATTTCAATCTAATCTTTTTAATGCAAAGTTCAAAAAGTTAGTATAGATATAGTTATACATACATGTCTAAACATATTAACAGAAGTGCACTCATACATGCTTAATAAATCAGAGGTTATTGAGACAGAATGTAATTGTCGATATAAGTGGGAACATTAATTATCAGAATGTAATTATTAATCTAATTTCTCTGTCTTCTCCATTA
>SJYQ01004372.1:0-40766 GCA_006410935.1 Redunca redunca | reverse complement strand
GAGGGAGAGGGTGGGATGAGATGGGAGAATGGCATTGAAACATGTATACTATCATGTAAGAAACAAATCGCCAGTCGATGTCCGATGCAGGATGCAGGATGCTTGGGACTGGTGCATGGAGAGGACCCAGAGAGATGGTATGGTGTGGGAGGTGGGAGGGGATTCATGTCTGGGAATACATGTACACTCGTGGTGAATTCATGTCAATGTTTGGCAAAACCAATACAGTATTGTAAAGTAAACTAAAGTTAAAATAAAAATTTAAAAAAATAAAACAAAACAAAACAAAATGCTTTAGAGTATAAAAGCTGAAAAAAATAAAAAGGTGACTATTGATTATCAAAAAAATAAATAAATAAAATAATAAAGTGCCAGCTAGGGTATTTTTCTCCTCTGGAGCTTCGAGTGCTCGTCAAATCTCAGTAGATGAATAGAAGAATTCAGTTCCTTCTGGTATTAGAACTGAGATCCCCATCTTGCTAGCTTTTAGATTCTAGAGGATTCTAGAGGCCTTTTTCAGGTCATAGTCTTAGGGCTTTCTCCATAGGTAGTTTGCAACATACATGGTTATTTGCTTTCTTTCAGGCCTACAGGATAAATTTTCAATGATACACCATCTTCATTTAAAGATCTCACTCAGTGAGGTCAGGGCTATCCTCAAAGTTACCCTATTATGTAAGTTGTATCCCATTATACTCACTGCTCTCATTCACACCAAAGGGGGTGGGGCTATTAGAATGGGAATCTTGGGGGACCTTCTTAGAACTCTCCCAACCACAGATGGAGACAGTAGCAATTATCCACACCCTCCCTTCCAAGGGCATTACTGTTTCCTTAAATGAGAATTTTACTGTAAAGTCAGTATTATTATACCTATTAAATATTTGCTTTTTACCCTAGTACTTTTCAAAAACAAATGACACAATCCAGATTATTGGTCCTAGAATTTATTTTGTCTTGTCTCCATAAAAAAAATTTTCTCTATATGTCCCCAAGTTCTACCCTTACTTTTCAACATCACTTCTATTCCTACACGACTCAGCTCACTCCTGTACCTGCTGTCTCATTCTATCTCAAGGAGCCAATGTTTGCTCAGCTGCAGCTCTCAAGACCTCAGTTCTCAGTTAGACTGCCCCTGGCATGAGTTGAACTTTTCAGTCTCCTCTGAGAGAAAGTGGGTAATGATGGTAGTGGTGCAAAATGGTAATCCTAAAATAAAATACAGGAAAAATTATATAATGAAATATTAACACTTTTTTTTTTTTGCCTAACATGCAAACTAAACCTCAGACATGTTATATGGAAGTTGTTTAAGGTTTTGTTATTTTTATGACTTTTGTGACCTAGAATTAATTTTATTTTTAGCTGACACTGGTTGTTAAACTTCATTTAATTTAGGGACTTATTTTACGTTGCATGTATTTAAATGCACATATTTTATTTACATTGCTAAAATTACCCTTGGCAATATGAAGTAGTTTCAAACTTTATATAAGTAAACGTTTAGTATTAAATTCAGTAAAAATGCTTACTAACTTTTTAAGGTAAATGTATTCAAAGAATTAAGCAAAGTAATTTACCTTTATTTAAATACATATCGCAAGATCCGTTTTTATTCAAATGGAGAAACACTCTAATAAAATACCTGACCCATAAACCTTTATGTTACTTAGAGATTTTTAAGATGAATTTAGGAAATGCAGAAGGTATGAGTGGGTATGTGTGGAAGGCTATACATATAAACGTATAGATATAGAGCATAGTGGTTTAAAACAAGCTGACTTTAAGCCTTGTTTTCAAATATAAGTCACAGAGTGTACCAGCAATCTAGCTTTTAAAAAGGTACTTTTCCTTTTGAGCCTTCAGTTTTCTCATCTGTTAGATGGAAATAATAATAATCTAAGACACATAAACAGTAGACTAATGTACTTTACTAGCACTGTCCACATAATAAATTCATATTACAGATATAATCAGGCACATAATTATAGCAGAGTAATGGTTTGGAAGCAATTAGTTTTTATTGACGCCACAACAAATTATCACACATTTAGCAAGTTAAAACAACACACATTTATTATCTTTTAGTTCTCTATGTTAAAAGCCTAACAGGGGTTTCTCCAGGCTAAAATACATATGTTGGGAAAATAGAGTTACTTTCTAGAGGCGCTAGGTAAGAATTTATTTCCTTAATTATTTGAGTTGTTGGCAGAATTAAGTTCACTGAGGCTGTAGGACTGAGGTCTCCATTTCCCTTTCAGTTGAGTGTTGCTTTCTGCGTCTAGAAGTTGCCCATATTGGTTCGTGGGCTTTGTTCCATCTTCAGTCTCTTATACTTCTTCTGTGACACCTCTTTGATTCAGTCTTCTGCCTTACTCTAATACTTGTAAAGGCCCACATGATTATATTGGGTCTACCCATATATTACACAATATTTTGCATGTTTTAAGGTCTTCAAACTTGATTTCATTTGTAAGGTCCTTCCCCCCTCCCCATGTATATTAACATATTCTCAGGTTCCAGGGATTAGAATGTAAACATCTTTCATTGTTGTTCAGTTGCTAAGTTGTGCTAACTCTTTTCGACCCCATGGACTGTAGCCTGAGAGGTTCCTCTGCCCATAGGGATTTACAGATAAGAATGTGGGAGTGGGTTGCCACTTCTTCCTCCAGGGGGTCTTCCTGGAACAAGGATTGAACCCACATTTCCTGCATTTGCAGGTGGATTCTTTACCACTGTGCCACCAGGGAAACTCATAAACATCTTTAGGCTAGGCGGGCAATATTCAGTCTGTAATAATCAATATTCTTTAAGAATGCTGCTTAGACTTTTTATACAGAATCTGACTTTTATAGAATCATGTACACATAAGCGTCACTGGAGATCATGTTAATATTAAGCAATGAGCAATATATAATTCAGTATCAGAATATATAAACACACATACTAGACAATTCACACATAGATACACATATCCATCCATCCATGCCTAAAATTAATACATCATTATAACTACAATGTGATTTTTAACTCTCAGTCTCATCTAGGAATTGACATTTTTCTTCTTGAGGGATGTGGGCAAGGGAAACTTCACCATTCTACTTGTATCTGATATTTATTGTTTTCTTTTTGTTTCATGGTTCTAAATTTTGAAACATTTGTGTTTCAAATCAGTCTTCATCAGTAATTATCTTCTTTCTACAATATATGTTTTACCGAGTTTTCTCAATTTATTTGTCTATCAACTCAGTTCAGTTCAATTGCTCAGTCGTGTCCGACTCTTTGTGACCCCATGAATCACAGCACACCAGGCCTCCCTGTCCATCGCCAACACCCAGAGCTCACTCAAACTCATGTCCATTGAGTCGGTGATGCCATCCAGCCATCTCATCCTCCATTGTTCCCTTCTCCTCCTGCCCCCAATCCCTCCCAGCATCAGGGTCTTTTCCAGTGAGTCAACTCTTCTCATGAGGTGGCCAAAGTATTGGAGTTTCAGCTTCAGCATCAGTCCTTCCAATGAACACCCAGGATGGATCTCCTTTAGGATGGACTGGATGGATCTCGTTGCAGTCCAAGGGACTCTCAAAAGTCTTCTCCAACACCACAGTACAAAAGCATCAATTCTTTGGCACTCAGCTTTCTTCACAGATCCCTCACATCCATACATGACCACTGGAAAAACCATAGCCTTTACGAGACAGACATTTGTTGGCAAAGTAATATCTCTGCTTTTCAATATGTTATCTAGGTTGGTCTTAACTTTCCTTCCAAGGAATAAGTGTCTTTTAATTTCATGGCTGCAATAACCATCTGCAGTGATTTTGGAGCCCCAAAAAATAAAGTCTGACACTGTTTCCACTGTTTCCCCATCTATCTGCCATGAAGTGATGGGACCAGATGCCATGATCTTTGTTTCCTGAATGTTGAGCTTTAAGCCAACTTTTTCACTCTCCTCTTTCACTTTCATCAAGAGGCTTTTTAGTTCCTCTTCACTTTCTGCCATGAGGGTGGTGTCATCTGCATATCTGAGGTGATTGATATTCCTCCCGGCAATCTTGATTCGAGCTTGTGTTTCTTCCAGCCCAGCCTTTCTCATGATGTAGTCTGCATATAAGTTAAATAAGCAGGGTGACAATATACAGCCTTGACCTACTCCTTTTCCTATTTCGAACCAGTCTGTTGTTCCATGCCCAGTTCGAACTGTTGCTTCCTGACCTGCATATAGGTTTCTCAAGAGGCAGGTCAGGTGGTCTGATATTCCCATCTCTTGAAGAATTTTCCACAGTTTATTGTGATCCACACAGTCAAAGGCTTTGGCATAGTCATTTTTGGTCATTATTTGTCTATAGTTATAAGAAATTCAGGTGCCAAGTATAGGTTTTTCAACATCTGATTTTCTGGAGCTCAGATTGTATCACACTATTTTCTCTGTTATCTGTTGTACAATCTCATATCATCTGGAAACTTAAAGGGGAATATTTTCTTCAGTCTTGATAAAATACTGCCTGTCAAAACTGCCTTTGACCTCAAAGGAACAATTTTATGTTTGTGCTCCAATGCTAGGAGGGGTGTTATAAAGAGTGACCTAGTTTTAGGAGAAAGAAAACAATGTCCAGGCTAGGTCACACCTGGAAATTATTTCCCAAAGTGCAGAAAACACTTTTTCTATCTATGCATAACTGTTCTGTCCCAGAATCTGACACTCCTGCTGACTGCAGCCACCTAGGTGTTGCAGTCTTATGTACATAGGTCTTATGTACACCTGTCTATAGTTGTGTCCTTCATGGTTCTGGATTTTTTTTTACAAATGTAATCCTGGCCTAGAGAAGCACAGTGTTTCACATTTAACTTTATCAAGCAGCTTTTAATAGCTAGTGATTATAGGGAGAAATAAATAACATAACCTAAGTGCCTTTTTTAAAATGACTATTCAATATTTATACTATTTTATTGCTTATAGAGTGGGTAAGTTCAATTAACACATTAACTTAATACTTATTCATCTCAGCTTCTTATGGGCTTATGGTTTAATTAAGAACTTGTTATTTTCCTTACTTCTTTTTAAATCTCAAAACTGATATGAGCTTTTAAAAGTTCTGGGCATACACACTGAGGAAACTAGAATTGAAAGAGACATGTGTACCCCAATGTTCATCGCAGCACTGTTTATAATAGCTAGGGCATGGAAGCAACCTAGATGTCCATCAGCAGATGAATGGATAAGAAAGCTGTGGTACATATACACAATGGAGTATTACTCAGCCATCAAAAAGAATACATTTGAATCAGTTCTAATGAGGTGGATGAAACTGGAGCCAATTATAAGCCAGAAAGAAAAACACCAATACAGTATACTAACACATATATATGGAATTTAGAAAGATGGTAACGATAACCCTGTATGCGAGACAGCAAAAGAGATGCAGATGTACAGAACAGACTTTTAGACTCTGTGGGAGAGGGAGAGGGCGGGATGATTTGGGAGAATGGCATTGAAACATGTATAATATCATATAAGAAATGAATCTCCAGTCTAGGTTCGATGCAGGACACAGGATGCTTGGGGCTGGTGCACTGGGTTAACCCAGAGGGATGGTATGTGGAGGGAGGTGGGAGGGGGGTTCAGGAGTGGGAACTTATGTATACCCGTGGCGGATTCATGTTGATGTATGGCAAAACCAATACAGCATTGTAACATTAAAAAAAAATAATAATAAAATAAAATAAAAAAGTTAAGCAACAGTGCTGAAAAACTTCCCCTTGGAAATCATGTTATTTGATAGTTTCTATTATTTGTTCTGGTGGTCACCTTTATAATTATAAATAACATGCTTATACATTATTACCTATTTATCAACATCAAGCCTGTCTTTTTATACTCTACTACAAGAGATGAGACAGTTGTCCTATACAATCTTCCCAGTTGCCCTAAATTACTTTGAATCTTTCTTAATTTTTACTTGGGTTTTCCTTTTTTATCACTTTATAAATCTGAATACAGTGTTAAAATATAACTTGAATCATCAAATTTATATAGTAGATTTTAACTTTTTATATGCATGCTAAAACTAGTACTGCTGTATCTCTCCAACCTCTCCTTCCTCTCAGGTCTTCAATGACACAATATCTTTCACAATGTATTTATAACTCTAAAATTTTATTACATGGCTATAATTCTTTCATACTACATCATTGATTTTGAAAGACAAAAGGTCATAAATAATTTTTATTGCAAAATGGTAATGTAAATATTACCTGCGGAACAATCATATCATTGAACTTGCAGAGGACACAATATCAGCTTTCTCTTAAAGTTAACCTAATATTAGTTTAATCATTTTAAAAAATATTCTATTAACTGCATAAAGTCAAGTAATCTTTTAGATTCCTTCACACAGACCACAAGTTATCAACCAAATTTTCGCCATAAAATGTTTCATTTCTATTGTTGACTGAAGAGCATAAAGCTTTCTTCACCGTATCTCTGAGATCATCAAGAGTCTTTGTTTTACTAATTATTTAACAGTAGATTTTATGTACTATGTGCTCAATCATGTCTGAGCCTTTATGACCCCATGGACTGTAAACTGCCAGGCTTCTCATGGAATTTTCCAGGCAAGAATACTAAGTGGGTTGCCATTTCCTACTGCAGGAGATCTTCCCAATCTAGGGATCAAAATCGCATCTCTTGCATGTCCTTCATTGGCAGGCAGATTCTTTACCACTGCGCCACCTGGGAAGTCCAAATGATTGAATCTATTGCCAAATGTCATCCAAAGATTTGTTCTTAAGACACTTCTGGATTGTTTCATTGTGATTATTTATTTTTCAATCTTGGTTGCTAATTTTTTGTCTGTTTCCCACCCTAGAGAATTAGGCATGAGATCTTGAAGGACCAGAAGATGGGTAGGATGGTGTCTGTCATTACAAGGCTTAATGATAGACGCCATTGTATATTCTAGAACTGGTCCTTGAACAAAAAGCCCAGTTGCCCAAGGAGAGCAACTGGGGGACAAGTGGATGAGGCTATCTGAACAGACTGTTTTTAGAAGAGTCCCCTGTCTAATTTCCAGATTGGCATAGAAACAGAGCTCTTTAGTGGTGTCAGAATCTCTTTATATAATATCTACCCTTCTGTATGTAGTGGTTTAGTCATTAAATTGTGTCCAACTCTTCACAACCCCATGAACTATAGCCTGCCAGGTTCCTCTCGGTGGGATTTCCCAGGCAAGAATACTGGAGTAGGTTGCTATTTCCTTCTCCAGGGTATCTTCCTGACCCTTCTGTATAAACAAAGGCAAATAAATATTCACAATTCCAAAACTTTGTGAGTTAATACTTGAAAATTTGAGAATAGCTCTAGTCATGTCTGATTATAGCTCAGAAAACTCTCAGATTTTGGAAATAGTTTTACTTTTTATTAGTCTAAATTTTTTATATGTTTCATTAGATACATCTTATCTCTGAGTTGTCATAAATATATTAGTGATAATTTAGGATCAATTTGTTAAGGGCTGAGAATCCCACATCATGTCTCCATTTAAAAATGTTTCCATTTTTTAATTTATATAAAAACATTGTGTATACCTTCAAATTCTGAAGGGAGGGTTATTCTTCTCTAGTATGAGGTGAATAACTGTAGATGAGGTCCTTTATTATGAAGACTACAAAGTCAGGCATGGCCTATTCCTCTAACAATTATGTGCAGTAGCAGAATATTGTCTACAAAGGAGAATTTCATGCTTTTAGATTTCCACTTAAATTAAAAGTAGAACTGTACCTAAGGCTAGAATCTATTATTTAAAAAGAACTACCAAAGGAAAAAAATTCCAGGTGTTAAAAATTACTTGTGTGCAAAATGATGTTTGAAGTTTATGGCAAAGTTTATAGCAATGATGCTCCTTTGATTTGGGGACTTTATATATACTGCCTTTTGGATTTAAAATTCTTTAATTATGCAAAATATGTTTTTAAAATGTTATCCTTTTTACTAATTTTTACATAAGACTTTATTCCCTACAATGCTAGATTGTATAAACAATTCCCAACACATACTTTCATTTGTTGGACAGAATCTTGGTTCTGAAGTATATGTGTGAAAAACTATTAGCCCACATTATACTGAGCAAAATAAACTGAAATAAACATATTGAAATAAACATTCAATAGTGGTTTTTAAATAAATGATTGTTTCAATTAATTTCATTAATACACTATTAGAGTATCTGTAAGAGAGTCAGAACTTAATAATTGCTTTTCCCTTATGCTAATATAAAGAAAAGAAGAAACACTTTTCATCAGAACAATAAACTCTGACACCAGGAAAATCATTTTGCTTCATCCAATCAGTTTTTTCAACTTCAGGCAAAGTAAACATAGCAATAAATCTTTATTCAGTTCAGCTAACTGCAAAAACAGAATATTATGTACCCAATAGATCTTAGAAGGAAATTTGTAATGATTTAATAGAATGCAGCATGTTTCCTGAGCTGAATCCATAAGAAATNAGGAGAAATAACTCTTTTGAAGCAAAATGAATGTTTTAAACTAAACTATAGAAATGACTAATCAATTAACATTTGGACATGATCAAAAGTACTTAGTAATTTAACATGACAAAGTGTGCTACTCTGGCATGTTGACTATTTTGAATTAAAGTTATTTAAGAAACAGAGGATACAAGGACACTTTGACCTTCCCTTGTTCCTCTGAACACAGGAAATAAATCTTTCATGTGAAAGATGCCCTTCCTGTACCAGGAAGGAAGAAGGAATCCTTATCAAGGTACAGGGAATTTAGGTCTGAGAAGACTGTATAAACAAACATACTGTTTCTTCACTAATTTACTCTTCCAAGCCCAATCTTGTCAATTATTCAAAAGCTTACTGTTTCTTTGTCTTAAAGGTATAAAAGTCACCTGCTTTGGTCACTTCTTTGAGTCTCATATCTTTGGGGCTTCTATAAACATGAAATTAAATTTGTTTTTCTCTTGTTAATCTGCTTTATGTCAATTTAATTGTTAGGCCAATCAAAGAACCTTGCTTAGAAGAAAGGAAAAGTCTTTCTCCCCTACATTTGTAAATGTCATAATTTATATTACTTATAAAGTTATGGTTTGAAAACTTGATAATAATATTACATTTTATACAACTTTCCTTTTTAAAAGGAAATTGTTATAGTCTACCAATTTTAAAGGAAAAGAGCTACAAATAATACTACTGTTCCATCTCTTCAAAAAATAGTGATAATATTTTAGGAAACGGAAAATAGTATGGGGTATGGCATTTCACTAAAGTTCTGCAACATCTCTCTTTTTTCTTATTTAAAATAAATGAAAAACAGCTTTTTAAAAGTACCTTTCTTAAGATATTAGAAAGAGAAATGTTTCTAGACTTTTTGGATAGGGTCAGAAAAGCGCGGATTCACTTTTCCTTTTTTAAATCAGTTTAAAAGAGTCAGCAACTCTAGTATTTTTAACTTGTCTCAGCCTCAGCAACAAAAGAAGTTACTATGAGGAAAGCATGAGGGATGTTTTATTTCTTTTATTTCTTAATACAAATTTATTTATTTTAATTGGAGGTTAATTACTTTACAATATTGTATTGGTTTTGCCATACATCAACATGAATCTGCCACAGGTATACATGTATACACAGGTATACAGGTATACATGTTCCCTATCCTGAACCACCCGCCCTCCACCCTCCCTGTACCATCCCTCTGAGGGATATTTTAAATAGGAAGCTCTCTTTTGATTTTTTACCACTGGTAGCAACCTCACTTGGAGAAGGCAATGGCACCCCACTCCAGTACTCTTGCCTGGAAAATCCCATGGATAGAGGAGCCTGGTGGGCTACAGTCCATGGGATCGCTAAGAGTCAGGCACGACTGAGAGACTTCACTTTCACTTTTCACTCCCATGCATTGGAGAAGGAAATGGCAACTTACTCCAGTATTCTTACCTGGAGAATCCCAGGGATGTGGGAGCCTGGTGGGCTGCCTTCTATGGGGTAGCACAGAGTCAGACACGACTGAAGCGACTTAGCAGCAGCAGCAGCAACCTCACTATTGAAAGTTTTCCATCTTTATGACCAGAAGCATCAAATTTACTTTTGTTCCTTACTCAGTATAGTTTTTATGAACTCGATGCACCTTTCCTCTCTCATTCTCCTACCCACATTGGAGATTATCACCTAGGGAAATACTATTTGTGCAAAAAAATGATATCAGAGTTTATTACAGTGTGAAAAATCTCAAGTCACAATCATGATTAAGAGGTTAGCTCTGTGAGCTGTATCATTAACTTCTCTATCTGGCTTTATGCAACATTTGGATTGCTAGCATTTCTTAGCTGCAAGCCAATCCAATCTTGATAGAGTGTTTATCCTTCTCTCAATGTGTATTTTAATGAAATACTTCCAAGTAAAAAGTAGAAATCTCTCAAATGACAGTTTCTAGTAACCCAAGACTGTAGCTGCACTCTGTGTACTGCACAGCTAGAAATCACCTAAGCCTAATTGTATCAATCTTTTGTCTCCTTCTCAATTCACTCTTTATTCTCTTAAAATTCTTCCTGTGATAATTTATTTCCACACACAGAAACCTCAGTTTTCACCTACATTAAATGATTTTTAATATTTCTGACATATATCTCTATGCTTCAAAAATTTATATTTAAAACACATACAATTATTTAAATAAATTATACAATAAACACAAAATACTTCATTTTTTAATACAAAGGACACATAGAATATAAGCATTTGGAAAGATGTACTACCTATTATTGTTGAAAATTCCACAAATTTCTACCCTTGATAGCATCCTTCACCAACATGACATCATAAGAATATTCTGGGCTTGCTGCATAAAGGTGCCCTCTGTGCAGAGCTGGATAAACTCCAGGTAGTTTATATGCTGTTGTTGGCAGAGTGTATAGATTTATACATCATTCTTTATTTTGACAGTGTGCTGACATGGAGTTGAGCCAATGTACAGACCTTGTACTGTACATGTGGCTCTGACCTTTGAGGGGCTAGAACACTCTATGCCACTGTGCTTGTACTTCAAAAATACAAAGATGCAAAAGAGAAAACTGTATAAGTTATAAGCTTTATTAAGGAATATTTCACAGCAGACTAGAGATTCTATAATATTTGAGTCTTCTGTCTATTTGGGGTCAAGTCTGATTTTAGTGAAATTCCTGGTGAGATGGAACTCTCAAATAATTTAGCTTTTCCTTTATCTCACTCTAGATAAGGAAAAGCTAAATTATTACCATGTAACTCCTATAACATGCAGATTGCTGTTGAATACTGTTTCCTACAAACAATTCACCTTAACAATGTTGTTAACAAGAACAATGTACATTAATTTTTATAATAGATAATATATAAAAGATAGGAGGAGCTTCTTGTATGTTTTCACAAGATCCTAGATCACTATTAATAGCCTAGGACATGGCTTTAGTTTTCTTGTCTGGAATACCGATTCCATTAATGTAGGAATCTAATCCAGAAAATGGATTTCCTGTACCATACTCAAAGATGACCACTGAATGACACTTAATACCAATTTACAGATTTACAGTGAAAAACAACTCAATGCCACTGCTGCTACTAAGTCCCTTCAGTCGTGTCCGACTCTGTGTGACCCCATAGACGGCAGCCCACCAGGCTCCCCCGTCCCTGGGATTCTCCAGGCAAGAACACTGGAGAGGGTTGCCATTTCCTTCTCCAATGCGTGAAAGTGATAAGTGAAAGTGAAGTCACTCAGTTGTGTCCGACTCTTAGCAACCCCATGGACTGCAGCCCACCAGGCTCCTCCATCCATGGGATTTTCCAGGCAAGAGTAGTGGAGTGGGGCGCCATTGCCTTCTCTGAAACAACTCAATGTATACATCTAAAAAACAGAAAATTCAAGGTGGAACATTATTTTCCTATACTATGTTGTAAAGAGTATACTCTCTCAAGATACAAGACAGAAACTGTGCTTTTTACTAAATAAGGCTACTAAATACAAGATTTCTTGTGAATATAAAGCCTTGTTAAAGAGAACTGGATAATCCTAATAAACACTGATAAGCTGATCATCCATATATTCTTTTACTATACAAAACTAACTAAGCACCTAAAATGTGCACGGTACATTGCCTAATGTTAAGAATATACTGGTAAGAAAAAGACCTATCATGTGAGAAACGAATCACCAGTCAATGTCTGATGCAGGATGCAGGATACTTGGGACTGGTGCAAGGAGAGGACCCAGAGGGATGGTATGGGGTGGGAGATGGGAGGGGATTTGTGTTTGGGAACGCATGTACACTCGTGGTGAATTAATGTCAATGTTTGGCAAAACCAATACAGTAATGTAAAGCAAACTAAAGTAAAAATAAAAATTATAAAAAAAATAAAAATAAAAATAAAAATAAAAAAAAAAGAAAAAGACTTTTTATGAATCCTTAATGGATATTGGCAGATTACAAAATTCTCTCTCCTTTATACTGCTCTAATGATTATGGCAAATTCTAAACACCTTAAGATTATCAGCCATAAATTATGATCATATAACAAACATATTGCATATTTTTAATCTTTTTATTTGAAAAAATTATAGATTCACAGGAAGTTTTAAAGATAGTAAAGAGATGGTGTACTAGTAACTCAGTTTTTCCTAATGGTGACATCTTATGTAATTACAGTTGACAAAGTTCTCTCATTGATAAACTCTAGCCAGGCTCCTTTGAGCCTTCTCCAATAGGCCTCAACCTTGACCCATAAAGACTTAAACAAACACTAGATTCTAACAGGGAAAGACTTCATTGCTAGAATGACCAGAGCTTCTCATAATAAAGTACCTGCCTGAGAAAACTCAAGGTTGTCAAAAGAAATTACTGTTTCTTCCAGGCAACAGTTGAAGGTGGGGCCTCTGTCTCCCAGGCTCTGTGGCAGGATAGGAACCTAAATTTGAAAAGGGCCAGTCAGCAAACAAAGATGGGTTTCACAGAAACTAACCATCCACTTCTCCAAGCCAGGCTTCAGCAATAGGTGAACCATGAACCTACAGATGTTCAAGCTGGCTTTAGAAAAGGCAGAGGAACCAGAGATCAAATTGCCAACATCCGCTGGATAATAAAAAAAGCAAGAGAGTTCCAGAAAAACATCTATTTCTGCTTTATTGACTATGCCAAAGCCTTTGACTGTGTGGATCACAATAAACTATGGAAAATTCCTCAAGAGATGGGAATATTAGACCACCTGAACTGTCTCTTGAGAAACCTGTATGCAGGTCAGGAAGCAACAGTTAGAACTGGACATGGAACAACCGACTGGTTCCAAATAGGAAAAGGAGTACGTCAAGGCTGTATATTGTCACCCTGCTTATTTAACTTATATGCAGAGTACATCATGAGACACACTGGGCTGGAGGAAGCACAAGCTGGAATCAAGATTGCTGGGAGAAATATCAATAACCACAGATAGGCAGATGACACCACCCTTATGGCAGAAAGTGAAGAGGAACTAAAGAGCCTCTTGATGAAAGTGAAAGAGGAGAGTGATAAAGTTGGCTTAAAGCTCAACATTCAGAAAACTAAGGTCATGCCACCTGGTCCCATAACTTCTTGTGAAATAGATGGGGAAACAATGGCTGACTTTATTTATCTGGGCTCCAAAATCACTGCAGATGGTGACTGCAGCCATGAAATGAAAAGACGCTTACTCCTTGGAAGAAACGTTATGACCAATCTAGATAGCATATTAAAAAGCAGAGACAATACTTTGCCAGCAAAGGTCCGTCTAGTCAAGGCTATCGTTTTTCCAATGGTCATGTATGGATGTGAGAGTTGGACTATAAACAAAGCTGAGCGCCAAAGAATTGATGCTTTTGAACTGTAGTGTTGGAGAAGACTCTTGAGAGTCCCCTGGACTGCAAGGAGATCCAACCAGTCCATCCTAAAGGAGATCAGTCCTGGGTATTCTTTGGAGGGACTGATGTTGAAGCTGAAGCTCCAATACTTTGGCCACCTGATGCAAGAGTTGACTCATTTGCAAAGACACAGATGCTAGGAAAGATTGAGGGCAGGAGGAGAAGGGGACGACAGAGGTTGAGATGGTTGGATGGGATCACCGACTCAGTGGACATGGGTTTGGGTGGACTCTGGGCGTTAGTGATGGACAGGGAGGCCTGGCATGCTGCTGTTTATGGAGTTGCAAAGAGTAGGACACAACTGAGCGACTGAACTGAACTGAACTGCCCACTTCCAGATTTTTGCATTTTTTTAGTTTCCTAACTCTACTATGCCTCTGCTCATCTTCCATAACCTCATGTTCTGTTAAAGTACCCAGTTATTTATGATAAGAATAAAAGTTGAATTCATGCTGTATTGTTTTCTTGCTGCACTAGTAGAACATGCCCTCACCATCGGTATCTGAATTTGCTTATCTTGACACAGTCAAAACCAGGAAAAGATATCGGTACAATCCACAGAACTTTTTCAGATTTCACTAGTTTTACCTGTAATTGTATGTGTGTGTATGTCTATACATGTGTCTACACTCAAGATATAGAACTGTTTTTTCACCACAAGATCTCTCTTGCTACCTTTTCATAGTTTATGCCTTTCATTAACATCTCCTTCCAGCCTATCCCTATAATTTTGTCATTTAAAGAATGTCAAATAAATGCAAGCACACAATGCATATATTTATATATATATTTGTGTGTGTGTGTGAGTAAGGCTTCTTTCTTCCAACATAAGTCCTTTGAGATTACTCTAAATTGTTCTAAGTAGAAGTAGCTAGTTTCTGTTTATTGTCAAATAGTGCTTCATGATATGGATGCACCCAGGTTTGTTTAACCATTAATCTACAGAAGGCCATTTGTATTGTTTTTAGTTTGGGGCTATTACAAATAAAGTATAGCATGTATGTTTTTGTATCAACTTAAGTTTGATTTTCTCTGGGATAAAAGGCTAGTAGTGAGGTTGCTGAGTCATATATAAAGAACGTTTTTAGTTTTTGTCATTTTCTTAAAAACTGCGAAAATATTTTTCAGAGTGGTTGTGCCATTTTACATTCTTACCACCAAAGTATGTGAAATTGTTTCTCTGTATCCTTGGAACCATTTGGTGACATATTGCATTTTACTGTAGAGTAATTAGTCTTATCTTGGTGATTTAGGTCATATTAATAGCACATTACATTATTGCTGTAATGTATTGGAGTCGTTTTTTACATAAATGATAAATTTAAGGCACTCAAATTTGCAAATGTAGTATATTTAAGTAAAAATGCTATTTTCACATTTTAATATATCACTGTTTATGCTTATGACATAATGGACAGTACACAGATAAAATCTGCAGAATTGCATTAGAAGGAATAAAACTGTTTGGAAAGTTTACAATAAAGTGTCACAGCCTCAATAATGGAAGGATACTAAGCTAAGACCTAATACTAAAGTAAGTTATAAAACTGGTTGGATAGGGAGCATCAGATAATTATTCATCTTTGGCAGTTTACAAATTCCTTAGCTAACAGTCAAAGTGTATTAAATAGCCCACAATGTGGTTTCCACCAATGACACTTTTCTCTTTCACTTTGACTTTTGGAAGCTGTCAAGTCCTGTGGCTTAAACACTTAATTCAATATTTTGTGGCTCAGTTACTGTGAAATGCCAAAGTATAAGTTATATACTTACATACATATATAACTTAAGTTATATGTAAGTTATATATATATAATAGGCTGATATACAAAAATATATTGGCCTATATTTTTATTAGTTTAATGTGGAAAAATAGGTATGTGTACATATCATATTTTTGCATATTACATATGATAGCATATATAAGTGTATACCTATACCTATATGTATAATGCACATACATTCATATATGCATGTGTGTATTTTTTTCTTGATAAAAATAGTCAAGATATATTGGGCACTTTTTATGTACTGGGCATTGTTATATAACTTAATACATATACTATCTCATTAGTTACTGAACCATCATAAAATATAAAGTGAACACTTGGACTTGCTAAGTTTGAACCTAGAGGCTACATTATTATCCATTATACGATAGTCTGTTCACTTCAACAGGGATAGAGAGGGAGGAAAGAAAAAACAGATTTGAATAAATTAGGCACTAAGTTCAAAGTAGTATTAAAATGAACTATTTGAGTAGCTTTGCAGCTTTGATAGATTAGCTGACATCTCCACCACCTCCAATCTCACACATACTTTGAATGATTTCCTAAGCAGAATCTAAAAGACTGTTTCATAGTGTTTCTTGAAGGCATTTACACTTGTAGTTCCTATATATTATTTATCATTATAGATTCTGGTTATTTATAAAAAGTTGATGACAAACATCTATTGCCCCAAATTCCTGCTTTGAAGCTTCCTGAATTTGTACACATAAATCCAGATTAGTACATTATATAATTCTTTATTTTTCAGTGAATAGATTCAGCTTTTCCTTATTTGCTTCTACCTACTCTATTGATTACAAATTATATATTTACATTTATTCATCTGTGTGAAAGACAAGTAGAGATATTTTCTTTTAAAATGGCATCTAAGTCAATCATTATTTCCAGTTATTCCATGTATTACTATTTAAACAAACTAATGTTGGCATGTTATATGTGGAAAATAATGTATCTGTTAATTTATTTAGAAGGTCATATTATATGCAGAGTACATCATGAGAAACGCTGGACTGGAAGAAACACAAGTTGGAATCAAGATTGCCGGGAGAAATATCAATAACCTCAGATAGGCAGATTACACCACCCTTATGGCAGAAAGTTAGGAAGAACTAAAAAGCCTCTTGATGAAAGTGAAAGTGGAGAGTGAAAAAGTTGGCTTAAAGCTCAACATTCAGAGAATGAAGATCATGTCATCAGGTCCCATCACTCCATGGGAAATAGATGGAGAAACAGTGGAAACAGTGTCAGACTTTATTTTTGGGGGCTCCAAAATCACTGCAGATGGTGATTGCAGCCATGAAATTAAAAGATGCTTGCTCCTTGGAAGAAAAGTTATGACCAACCTAGATAGTATATTCAAAAGCAGAGACATTACTTTGCTGACTAAAGTCCATGTCGTCAAGGCTATGGTTTTTCCTGTGGTCATGTATGGATGTGAGAGTTGGACTGTGAAGAAACCTGAGCACCGAAGAATTGATGCTTTTGAACTGTGGTGTTGGAGAAGACTCTTGAGAGTCCCTTGGATGCAAGGAGACCCAACCAGTCCATTCTGAAGGAGATCAGCCCTGGGATTTCTTTGGAAGGAATGATGCTAAAGCTGAAACTCCAGTACTTTGGCCACCTCATGCAAAGAGTTGATTCACTGGAAAAGATTTTGACGCTGGGAGGGCCTGGGGGCAGGAGGAGAAGGGACGACAGAAGATGAGATGGCTGGATGGCATCACTGACTCGATGGAGGCGAGTCTGGGTGAACTACCGGGAGTTGGTGATGGACAGGGAGAGCTGGCGTGCTGCGATTCATGGGGTCTCAAAGAGTCTGACACGACTGAGCGACTGAACTGAACTGAAACTGGATCATTGGTTTTAATCCAAAAAAAAGAGAGAAGAAATCTCGAGTTTACACCAAATATCATTCATTAAGTTTTCTTTTTTCAATATCGTGGGAAGTCAATGTAACTAATTTTGAGGTTAAAAAGAAATTGATCAAGAAACATATTGACTATGGTTAATAATCCTGTAGTGCACACTTGAAATTTGCTAAGAAATTTGATCTTCAGTGTTACTTGATTTGAGTTGGCAAAAGGTTGCCTTTACACTTGCAAGGTTACTCATCTTTTTAATGTCTGCAAGGTTTTTTAACGCAATTCTCAAGGCTTTTAAAAAACGCAAACAAGTTTCCTACCTCCGCATGAGAACCTTGGGCCCAGGCGCAGAGGCGGCGGCAGTGGCCGGAAGTTCCGGTCAGGAGCGGAGTCTTTATCTGGGGCGCGGCGCGCAAGGGAGGCAGGCAGGCAGCGAGCTCTGAGGGCTGCAGGGTGTCCTCTGGCCCCACCGGGTCTCTATGTGTGGCCTGGTGTGTCGGCGCAGGGCACTTCCCAGGCCCGGGTCTGGGCCTCAGGAGTGTCTCTGCTCCACCTGGGAGCCGACCTGAAGTCCAAGGCGAGGCCGGCCGAGGCCGCGGTGACCGAGGCCGTGGAGACAAAGTCTGAAGGATAACCAGCAGGCCACGCCCTGGAAGAGCATCCCTCGCGGGCCCTCGGGTCCAGGAAATGGGCGTGGTGGTTGGGCGGAAGGAAACTTTCGGCCCTCTGTACTGAGACCTCCAGTCTCACTGCGTAGTGGCTGCCTAGCCGGCTTCTCAACTGTGGGTTCTAGCAAAGTGATGGATGCTGCTCAGTACTGACATGTGCCTCGGAGGCCTCCTGGTACCAGACTGCTACCAGGAACCGTGGGCTGCCTTCGGGAGATGCTGGTGGCCTCCAGGAGCTGAGGGGTCACTAGGGGCCTGAGGTGCCTCCTGTCAGCCGTCAGCAGGAAGTTGGGGCCAACCACCTCCATGAATCCGGGAGCCGCCTCTTCTAACCCTGGAGCCGCCGTCAGGAGGACACCTTGATGGCTGCCTCCTGAGCCCAGAGCAGAGGATACAGGTGAGTCTGGCCTGGCCAATTTATGTGCGGAAATGGTCAGATTACACATGTCGCAGTTGCTGGGATTTGATGATTTGTTATGCTACAGTGGAAGTGAAAGTGAAAGTCTTTCAGTCGCGTTTGACTCTGTGATCCGGTTGACTATACATACAGTCCCTGGAATTCTTCAGGCCAGAAAACTGGAGTGGGTAGCCTTTCCCTTCTCCAGGGGATTTTCCCAACCCAGGGATCAAATCCAGGTCTCCCACATTGTGGGTGGATTCTTTACCAGCTGAGCCACAGGGGAAGCACAAGAATCCTGGAGTGGGTAGCCTATATCTTCTCCAGTGGATCCTCCCGACCCAGGAATCGAACTGGTGTTTCCTGCCTTGCAGGTGGATTGTTTACCAACTGAGCTATCAGGGAAGCCCACAATATGTCGCAATAGAGAACTACTCTATGTGATTTCAGGCGGAAAACGAAAGGGTAACTTGCTAAAATTCTGTGTAGCACATATCCTTAATAACAGATTTCAGGGAAGGGAAACAGGTTTGAAAGAAGTCATGGACACCTTAGTTGCTGTCAAATTGCTCTCATATAAGAGAATTCTGGAAAATAACCTTTGAGAGATGACTCATTTTCAGCCCCACTGGAAGAATAAACTGGAGAATAAACTGGAAGCAGGTTTTAATAGCTCAAAGACTGTTTCTTGCCTTTATAACGAGTTAGTCTCAGAGGCAAGAGGAATTTCTAAATTTGGAAATGGCAAGAGATGCTTGGTAGCCCTTTAGGAAATTTAATAGAAGTTCCCAGGTGGTGCTAGTGGTAAAGAACCCGCTTGCCAATGCAGGAGACATGAGAGATGTGGGTTTGATCCCTGAGTGAGGAAGATCCCCTGGAAGAGGAAATGGCAACCCACTCCAGTATTCTTGCCTGGAGGATCGCATGGACAGAGGAGCCTGGCAGGCTACAACCCAATAGTGTCCAACAGGACTGAAGGGAAACAGGCAAGCAATTAGTTAAAATCCTCATTGTGATGGAGAAAAAACAAATGAGCTGTGGCTAGAATAAATGCTTATGCAGTCATTATGTCAGGGAGGGATTATGCTAACTAGGGTGGGTTTGCCCTACTAGGTAGCTTCTGTTCATTCAGTTCATGGCTGGCAGTTGCCACATGGGATTGAATCTGCCTTTAGCTGGGTTTTCCATCTGTTTAGAAGATTTCAGAAGCATGTGTTTGTAAATATCAAATAAAATATATAATTCAAAACATGTTTAAAGTTGTATACCTGGAGACCAGTTGTTTGTAGCTCCTGAAATACCATAAGGTTGCTTTATGAAATAGTGATGGTACACCAGAGAATAGACAAGGAAAAGTCAACCACAAGAAAAATCTTCAGTTAGAAAAGGATTGAATCATTTTTCTTATGTTGAGAATGGAAGGTCATGACACAAGTTTGGAGAAGACACTCTACCAGGATGATATAATCACCAAACATGGAGGGATGATGTCAGATCAATGATTTTGCAGAACTGGGAAAAGTACAAGCTGACCCATTTTTGAAATTTATATCCCATTTGATATTTTACTCTGTGTGTGTGTGTGTGAAATTCAATCACATTACTGCAGTTTGGGACTATGAAAATAACGCTTCTATTTATATTGGAGAAGGGAATACAAATGCACTCCAGTATTCTTGCACGGAGAATTCCATGCTCAGAGGAGCTTGCTGGGCTACAGTCCATGGAGTCGCAAGAGTTGGACACAACTGAGCAACTAACACACACACACACATATATAATTTTGTCCACATTTTTACATGCATGATTTATACATGCCAGGGAGTAAAACAGCTGGTTTTAGAATGTACAAATCATTAACGTACAAATCATAAATACTGCTAAATAGTTTTTCATAATGAATATACAAATATTCAGCCCATCAATTCAGCATAAATAGTAATACTATTTCTGTAATTTATTGTCTGTTAGTCTTTGTAATTTTGCTGATTTCTGTTGATGTGGTCTATCACTAGGATTGGCATTGAATTTTCCTGATGACTAATGAGTTTGGGCACTTTTTTCATGTCTTAAGGGTATTTCCATATTCTTTTTGTCAAGTGCCAATATCACATTGCATTAATTGCTAATACTGCAGCTTTTCAGATGTTTTTGGTTGTTTGGATTTCCATATGAACTGTGGAATCCAAAACAAAATTCTGAAATTTTGTTTGAGGATGCATTACATCTGTAGAGTAATTTTGGGAAAACTGACATTATAAATATTGAGCATTCCAATCTATGAACATGGGTAGTGAAAACATACAGGCTTCATTTATTTTCACTATTTTATAGTTTTTTTTTTTTTAAGTGAATGTTTGAACAGTATTCATTAGGTTTATTTTTAGGTATTGAAGTTTTTTGAAGTTATGATAAATGATTTTGTTTATTTCATTTTTAAATATTTTCTAATGGTATATTGAACTACACTTGAATTTTGTATATTGGTATTTATTTTAGCACACTTCAGGAATTTATTCTAACAGTTTTGAGGGGATATTATTTAAAAATTTTTATGTATACAATCTTGATGCTGTAAAACTGATGTTTAATTTTTCTTCTTTAATCTTTGTGATTTCCATTTCTTATTCTTGCTTTATTGAGTTGAATAGGAGTTGGATATTTAAATAGAAGTTGTGAGAATGGACATTCATGTTTCCTTCTCAATCTTAAGGAAAAAAATATTTTACCATCGACTATATTGAATGCTGACAATTTTTATATGTACCAATGATAATTCTAAATTTTATTAATTTTAGAATTCTAAAATGGCTACAAGCTTTCTGACCCCTGATAAGCATACACCTCTTTACAAAAAAAACATAGTTTTAGTGTAATTTGCTAGCAGCTTTTCATTTTAGTTACCTTATGTAAAGAGACCCCATGTCTCATAAACCTTATTAATCNAGTGTAATTTGCTAGCAGCTTTTCATTTTAGTTACCTTATGTAAAGAGACCCATGTCTCATAAACCTTATTAATCCTCTTTGAACCAATGAGTGCTTTTTTTTTTTCCAATTTATTTAAACTAGTAAAGAGAACAACAAAAACAGTTCACCCATTTCTTCCACCTCCTTTGCTTCTGGCAACCACCAATCTTTTCTATGAATCCATGAATATGGTTTATTTATTTATTAGATTCTACATATGAGAGAGATCATCCAGAATTTGTCTTCTCTATCTTATTAGTGTAATCCCTTTATTGTTGCCAATGGCAGATGTTTTATCATTAATGAATATTAAATTTTATCATATTAGTTTTCCATATTTATTGAAATAAATTAGTCTTTTCTCATTTTTCTGTTTCTATGGTGAATTAAGTGACTTTTGCTCATGTATTCTGTTGGTTGTAACTGAAGTTGGTCATGATGCATATATTATTCTTTTTATGCATAGATAGATTCAATTTTATAATACATTGGTTAGGATTTTCAAATATGATTACGAGAGAGGTTGCCATTGCCTCTGATTGTTGTCCTTTTGATACCCTAGTAAGATTTTGAAATTGAGAATTTTCTGACCTCATAAAATCAAGCAAGAAACAAATGTATAGGTGTGTGTGTATATGTATAAAAACTCTGATTTTATCTATATGTGGAATTTGGCAGAAAGGCATCTGGGATTTGATCATTTATAAATATTTTAATTATATATTTGTATTTTAGTAGATATAGGACTATTTGGTTTTCCTATTATTTATTCTGTTTGGCATGTTTTCTAATCTAAAATCTGTGACAGCCATAATTTATGATCAGCTTCTTAACTCATTATTCGATATTTTGTTTGGGACTTTCCAGATTCCATTTAAATTTGTCAAGTGGTTTGAAAGAATTTCTTTGCCACATCTCTCTTGAGCTCTAAATGAAAAAAAAAAAATCTGCCTTTTATTAAAAGGGTGTATCCTTTACAAATAATTTTTTAGTAACAAATTTAGTTAGAATGTGTCTGTATTTCTACCCGGTTCCCACCTTAGCTTGAACTAATTGTGGCTGATATTAAACTGAGGGAGGAAAAAGTAATCTGTTTTCCCCACCTCAACTTTGGTTTTGTTTTTTAATCTTGTAAGGAGAGTCACTACCTGGCTATGTCCGACACAGATAATTTTGCAGCATAAGCATTCCTGAACTTCCTTACTCAAAAGTTGTTTATTTGTAAAAGCTTTGCTCTCACAGTCAAGGGAACCATAAATTCTAGCCATGTGTAGTGACGGCAGAAGATCAGATAAAGGATGAATAAATCCTAGTATACTTCCAGCATGGACACCTGCCAAGGAATAAGGGTGCCTTCGCACTTTGGAAGATCCCAGGGTTATATGGAAACTGTGAAGGAGAGTGGTAGGCTAAACAGATTGATGTACCCTCAAATTGATTGAGATTAAAGTTTTACCTACTGACAATGTAAAGATTAAAGTGAATTGCAGAAGAGATTTTTTAAAGTTATATTTTTGAAGCAGGAGTTTGAAGTAGAGATTTGTATTCACTCTACCACATAGACACACACACTATTTTTTTTCTTACAGATATTGAATATAGGATTCATGTCTTTTTAAAGTATATCATGTTTCTGTTTGCATTTTAGTACATATATATCTACTGTATTCATTTGAAATGCTTCATGGTATTTTATAGCATAGGTGGTGTATAAATTATGTAACCACCTCCCCTGGGGTGGGTACTGGGATCTTTTTCTGTTTATATTATCAAAAACAATATTGTGAGATCCTTAGTAATTACTCCTTTTCTTTCTGTGGGAAAAGTGAACAATCTGCTGAAGGGAATATCCTTTTATCACTGTAAGATAGTAGATTCAGTAAATAGCTCAGATTGCTTTCCAAAATGTCTTGAGGATACTCATTTTTACTTATTTTTCTGGAGACAAAAAATAAGCTATGTGAAATCTAAACCAAGGCATATATGGGGATAATTGTTTTTAATTACAGTTTACCTAATTTAAATAAAGGGGAAAGTTTTTATCTTTAGGTACTGTTCTTTACTTGATAGCCCTTTTTTGCTCTTTTTTTTTTTAATTATAGAGTTTTAAAATTAAGGTTACACATCAATAGTTGGGTTTCCCTAATGACAGATTTCTATTCATAATAATCTTTTACCCAGGTCATTATACTAATTACATATCTTTTTCTTTCATTCAACTCTTTAGCAACATAAATAATACTTTCTAAGGAGATTTATTGACTATAAACAATTTGAACAATAAAGTTCTCAGCAAAAGCATTTAATTTTACATTAGCTAAAAATTTATAGTTTGAAAGGAATACTTATAACTGGCAACTATCTAATGTTTCAAGTGCTCCCTCCTGCATCGCTGTGCACATCAAAACTATGACTAACACAAATTTAATTGAATATTTGTAAGGTGATGGTATATTTTACCCAAGAATAATTTCAACTTGTTTATTAATTTGGCAAGTAAAATATTAGACTGAAAATGAGCATATGTTGATGGTGAAGTGGCCAGTAAAAGTGCCTGCGGTTAGAGTGGTTAAAATATTTTCACATTTCTTTCAGCATCTTTATGAAATGTTTATATTAAATATATAGTAATTGTCATTATGATACTTACATGCAGTGTTATAAATGCTTGATTTTGGAATATTTTGCTAAAACTTCCATCTCCTTTTATACACCTCTTTTTTCTTTTCTATGTTATTTGCAATATAACTAAACAGTACGAAAATGCCATTCTTGAGGTCTAGTTGTAATGTGAATGAAAATAACATTTGCAGAGATGATATAGTGCATGATTTATTTGTTCTTTCAAAGCTGTTCATGGATCACCTACAATAGCTCCAGTTACTGTGGTGGATGATTGTGTTAGGAAGGAACAGAGGTTATGCCTCATTTTAGTTCAGCAAATGCAAGTCACCAAGCTTTGTAAGAAGTAAACCTGCTGTCATGCAACAAATTATGAAAATAAGAATGTATAGTAATGGTTAATATTAAATATAAGAAGTAAAAAGCAAATCCTGACTCCTCTACCAGTTGAAGTTTTATGTGTTGGTGGCAGATTAATTTCAACATCAGTAAACAAGTGAAATGCTCCATATTGTACAGTGGTGTCACATTCTCTTAGCCTAGATAGTCGCTGTGTAAAATTTTGACAATGAGACTCAAATATTTGGTAGTAAGATTGGAGGCTGAATGAAGAGAAAACATGGGACCTGTTTGGGACTGACTCTACAGAGGTCTTGGTTAAGGCACCTGAGCAGAAGTCTAAGACTGGAAGGCAAAAGCATTTCTCATGTGAATATCTGTTTTCTGTAATAGCTCATTTTAGTTTCAAATGGAAAGGAAAACAGTGAAGAAAATCTGTGATGTTTTCTGAAGGATGAAGTGTGTAAAATATGTAAGTTGGACAATGAAGTAAAAAAGAGAATTGAAAAGTAAACCTAAGCACAGGAAGTGCTAACACCCTGATTATAAATGTTGAGAGCAGAACTCTGTTCATAATCCATTTTCACCAGAAAAGTACAGGCAGTACAAGCAGTAAACCAGAATATGCAAATGGGAGTGTCATGATGAACTCATTTTGGTGGAGACGACCACCATAATGCTAAGCTCATAGATGGAAAATTTTGCGAAGATTAGCAAAAAAACACCTGGAGAGAACAAAAACCTGAAGCTATTCTTTCTTTTCTTTATTCTTTCTTAAATTTGACCTCATTATTCCTTCACCTTTTCAAAAATTACTTGCTATTTTCTTAGACTTAGAATAGTAAGTATGTACAGATAGATACATAAGGCCTTGGGAATGCTTAAGGCCTCAAGGCTCACAAAACAGATGTGTAAAAATTAAGCTTTTTCTAAAGTAATGGGAATTAGATGTCTGACCTGTTTTCTAAACTTTTTTTTTTTAATAGAGAAAAGAATTTAGCCAAGTGAACAAGATAGAGACCCTGAAAAGAAAAAAATTCTTTAATATTTTATTCTCAGTTCCTGTGCAGCATGAAGATATGTGACTGGCCATATGGCCTACATGATTAAGGAGATTGTTTTATTCAGATTATTATATAGAAAGATGATCATTAATAGGGAACATCTCAAAGAAAAGGAAATGGGTTTGGGGTTCTATGGAGGCAGATAAAGAAGGAAACTTTGAATTTACAAGAGCTGTGAACAAGAATGGACAGTAAGTCCTATAGAGAAGGGTGTGTCTTCTGAAATTAGCTCATTCTGGAATGCAGACCTGTGTGTGTTGGATGGGGGCAGAAGTGTTTAAGCATCAGTAATCTCTGGGAGCATTGAGCCCGGGTTAAATTCCACATTCAGTTTATATGACCTGAATTCAACTGCAAAAGTACTTTAAACTTCATTGTCTGTTGTTTTGTTCAGTATCTACTGAATAAGGTCTGAAGCCATAAGTTCCTTTTAAAAGTCATTTCTAGGAAATAATACTAATTATCTTGAGGCATTGATTTTTCCCCTTTATTATGTAATGAGAATTATATGAAATTGTTATAGTTTTTCTGTACCTAATCTGAGCTAAAGTGAATACTGAATTTAAGTGACTACACACACACACACACACACACACATAATAATAGTATGTATTGTTCTCCATTATTTCCATAGCATTCTTCATAAGCATTCTATGTTAGCAGTTTTATTACTTGCATCTATTTTTTTACCATCACCCACGTCTTCTTGGAAGGAAACAACACAGAATCAATACTCTTATTTCAATGAAATCTTGGGTTAATGAGCTTCTTTTTATTGCTTCATTAAAGCTTAGTTTGTATTTGTTGTAATTATTCATGAACTATAAACAAATTGAGTTGGATCTGTGGGGGGTGCACAATAGCAGAACAAGAATTATGTAGCTATTGGTGACAATGACTATATAGGAATAGGAATTATTCAGACTGAAGAGGTATTTGGCAAAAGAATATAAGATAAATGATTAGGGAATAGAAGAATTATTCTGAAAAGCATATTATCTCGGTGATATACTAAGTCAATGCTTAGACCAAAATGCTTCAGAAATATTTGTGAAGTCTCCTTTTACAGTATTGTTTCAGTCTGTGCACTCTCATCACTTGACTAAGCGAGATTGGGAATGTCAAAAGTAAAAACTTGAAAATGACTCAGATGCAATTTACTTGGGGAGTTAGAATTCCTTCTACTAATACACTTATTACAGTTCTTTAGATTTTGATACTCACCTTTCCTATAATAGCAACAAGTAAATATTCATTGAGAAGAGAAAAGTAACTGATACTTGATTACATGCTGTATAACAAGTAACATTTTTATACATTATCTCTTTAGTTTATGCTATCTGTTTAGTTTATGCTATCTGTGAGATAGCCCAGTCCATAGCAGTACTGTTAAAATTGTGACCTTACTTTCTTTGGAAACTGGTTGAAAATGTATACTCTGAGGCTCAAACTCAGATAAAGAAAAAAATCAGTTTCTGGATTCTGTACTATCCAAATGATCCTTATAAAACTAAAATTTGAAAAACACTGATTTATGCCATTTTATCACAACAAACTGTGGAAAATTCTTAAAGAGATAGGAATACCAGACCACCTGACCTGCCTCCTGATAAATCTTTATGCAGGTCAGGAAGCAACAGTTAGAACTAGACATGGAACAACAAACTGGTTCCAAATATGGAAAGGAGTACGTCAAGGCTGTAAATTGTCACCCTGATTATTTAACTTATATGCAGAGTACATCATGATAATCATTGGACTTTAAAGAGTATAGATAACTAGCCTCTAACCAAGGCTTTAATTAGATGTCTTAGAAAACTTAGACTGTAAGGAATTTCATTCAGTTAATTTATGTGCACCTCTAAATGATCACAAGTGTCCATAGTTTTCTTAACTGTGTTAAAAATTTGAAAACATATTAAAATAGACATTAACAGGCTGATGATAATCTTGGCTCTAGCAATAGCAAGTCTATGACCTTATACTCTTCACATCTCTAAATGTATTCCATTATTTTCATCCTTTGACCCTTTCATTTGCAGAATTACATTATTTTGTACCCTACTAACAAAGCATATTTTTACTCAAGATGTTTTTGCTGGGCTGAAAGAAGCACAAGCTGGAATCAAGATTTCCAGGAGAAATATCAATAACCTCAGATATGCAAATGAGACCACCCTTATGGGTTAAAGCAAAGAAGAACTAAAGAGCGTCTTGATGAAAGTAAAAGAGGAGAGTGAACCAGTTGACTTAAAATGCAACATTCAGAAAACTGGGATGTGGCATCTGGTCCCATCACTTCATGGCAAATAAATGGGGAAACAATGGAAACAGTGTCAGACTTTATTGTTTTGGGTTCCAAAATCACTGCAGATGGTGACTGCACCCATGAAATTAAAAGATTCTTACTCCTTGGGAGAAAAGTTATGATCAACCTAGACAGTGTATTAAAAAGCAGAGATATTACTTTGCCAACAAAGGTCCATCTAATCAAAGCTATGGTTTTTCCTGTAGTCTTGTATGTATGTGAGTTAGACTACAAAGAAAGTTGAACACCAAAGAATTGATGCTTTTGAACTGTGGTGTTGGAGAATACTCTTGAGAGTCCCTTGGACTGCAAGGAGATCCAACCAATCCATCCTAAAGGAAATCAGTTCTGAATATTCATTGAAAGGACTGAAGCTGAAACTCCAATACTTTGGCCACCTCATGCGAAGAACTGACTGATTGGAAAAGATCCTGATACCAGGAAAGATTGAAGGTAGGAGGAGGAGGGGACAACAGAAGATGAGGTGGTTGAGAAGGCATCACCAACTCAATGGACATGAGTTTGAGTAAACTCTGGAAGTTGGTGATATAGAGGGAGGCCTGGTGTTCTGCAGTCCATGGGGTCACAAAGAGTCAGACATGACTGAGCAACTGAACTGATTGACAATGCCATTTTAATGGTGCGGGGAGGGGGGAAGAGGCGTCAGAGGTATGAAGCAATCCGCTTGATGTCCTGGAGCTGGTGAACTGTAGAATGGGAGTGGGGACTGAAATGAGAAAAAACTCCTCTTTCCATTAGAAACTCCTGTATCTGTATTTCACTAATTCATAAGTCCTTTCTGTGACCAGCCTACCTGCTTAGTCTCTCTCATTTCACCTGTTCTTTGACTTCACCAGCCCCATCAATATACTTATCTCCCTACTTTCTCCTACTTTCAGTTTTTGGAAGGGCATCCCTGGAGGCTTAGATGGTAAAGAGTCTGCCTGCAGTACAGGAGACCCGGGTTTGATCCCTGGCTTGGGAACTTCCCCTGGAGAAGGAAATGGCTCACCACTGCAGTATCCTTGCCTGGAAGATTCCATGAACGGAGGAGCCTGGCAGGCTGCAGTCCATGGGATTGCAAAGAGTTGGACAGGACTGAGCAACTTCAGTTTCACTTTCTTCCACTTTCTACTTTCGCCTTATTGAACAGAACTTCTCATTTCCCTTATTTCTTTGTGAAGTTTAGACCATGATGAATCATTTCGACTCGTTTCTTTCTAATTTTCTAACCTCACTTACTTGATGTTCTCTGTGTGATGTCTCCATGCTGAAACTCCCAAGCCATATGTACTTGTGTTGTGATTACACACAGGCAGCGTGACAATACTAAGAACAATTGCTTTAACTTTTCAGCAGAGGTTCCGTAATGATCACCATCCACAGCTAGATCTCAGCAATGAATGTCAACTGTTATTCCGCATTTCCCTTGATGATTCTCTATCAAAAATTTCACCATATCTGTTTTGATTTTCTGTAGTTGTGTCAAACTGTGCTGACTCTACCATCTCCTTCCTCTCTCTTGTCTTCTGTTTCTCAGATGAAATAGAAGCAATTATACAGTAACACCTTCACATCTTAAATGTACCAGCCTAATTAAATTTGTACCATACACTCTCTCCCTGCTTTCACAGTGGAAAAGGGATGCAGTCTCTTCATCCTGAACTTTGTATCATATATTCTGTTTTCTTCAGATGAACATTATAGATTATTCCTTCTTCAGTCTTTATTTTTAACTTTTCTCTATATTTTATATTATCACTATTTATTATATATTGTCACCATTAAATATATTTAAGACTTTCTTATACCATAAACTCTATCTCAGTAGATAACACTGCCTGTTATTAAATTGCATAATTCAGAGTTCTAGGATATTTTGAATTCTTTATGTTATACTCATTCAATTAATTATATATCAACTATATGTCCAAGATGCTGTTATTATAAATATCTATGTAGTATTTCTTTTCTGCATGCGTGCTTGCTCACTTCAATCATGTCCAACTCTTTGTGACTCCATGGACTGTAGCCTGTCAGGTTTCTCTATCAATGGGATTCACCAGGCAAGAATACTGGAGTGGGTTCCCATGCACTCCCCCAGGGGATTTTCCCCACCCATGGATCGAAGCCACGTCTCTTCTGTCTTCTTCATTACATGTGGATTCTTTGCTGTTGAGCCACCAGGGAAGCCCTTTCCTTTTCTACTTACTTCTAATCAGTTTCCATGTATTCACCTGCCACCATTATTTTTCCCCCCTATCAGCATCTATAGTGGGGAAAAAAAAGATAAAATTCATCATTCCATTCCATTTTGAATGTCATTTTATTTCCTTTAAGAGCAAGTAAGTATCTTGAAAGAGCCTGAGTGTCTGCTTTTGACTGTTTTTTTTTTTTTTAAACTATCTTTTCTTTCTTCCATCCAATTTAGAGTCCATTCCTTTAATTCAGCACCTTCTCTATTTGCATCTAAGTCTTTAAACTTTCTGTTTCTTCTCTTTGAACCCTCTCATAATTCATCTGGCTAGATGCCACCAAACTTTCTTATCGTCATCTTTGTACTATCTCCTGAGGAGGACAAAGGCTTGTGTCCTTGTGGTTTACTAACAAATGAGAGTTGTGGTTCATTTCAAAGGATGTATTATCGTCAGTGTATATTCAGTTTATGTACTCTCTGTGTGAAAAGATAATTTTCAAAAGAAAGTATCCTATGAGTGTAAAAAATAAATATGTTTAGGATTTTATGTAATGAATTGTTAAGATGATGTTTTAACGAAGTTAATGGAGACTCCAAAGAACACGTTTACTGTTTAGAAATTTCAAAATGAGTATGTATATGGAAGCAGTGAAGGGTATTTACATGGTGCCTGATGGAAGTCAATTAAATGGACTGAATTGGAAAGAATTTTACATATCTATTGGCACTAATTATTTTTCACTGCTATCAGATGCCTACAACTTACAGAGTTTTTGTAAAACAGATCTAAAGAAAGGAAAGATAAGAATTGAATAGCCTTGAAGAGCATGCTGTGCAATGCACATGGAAGCATCTTTCTCTGCATCCAATAAATTGCCAACTCAAAGAGAGAACAAACATGTCACCTCTGTTCATAAAATATATTGCTAGAATCTATTAAGGCACCTACTTTAAAATAGATATAAAATTGTTCATTAAAATTATATTATATCTTCTAAATTAAAAAAATTATTTTTAATTGGATGTAAGTTGCTTTACAATATTGTGTTGGTTTCTGCCATATAGCAACATGAATCAGCCATAGGTATAAGTATGTCCTCTGCCTCTTGAATCTCCCTCCCATTCCTCTAGGTTGTCACAGAGCACCAGATTTGAGCTCCCTACGTCATACAATAGATTTCCACTGGCTATAGACAATACCTATTTTGTGAGAGTTAATTTAAAATATTTAATTCCTCCAGTAGATAGTCCATCTACANAGGTAACTCAAACATGACAATATCAAAACTTACATCATGTTTTCATCTAACTACATATTTCTTCAATATTCCAGATTAGTTAATGATTCTGTGTACTGGATCAAGTTGAGAATTCAACAAAATATCTAGATTTCCAAGATTTAAATATATATGTCATCCTGAAACTATGTACGGGACATCTAAGTCATACAGATACATTTAATTTATAAGTTATTTTCAGTTTATAAATTTAAGACTTTTATATCATATCACCTAAGTTTTATATTTTAATAACTGTGAAAATCCTGTCTATGCATTACACATGATTCTGTGATTTCTCTGCCTTTCACATCTTACAGCATCAAAAAACCTTTTGACCTGTTAAGCTCCATCTCAGTAATCTCTATGAAGACTGTCTTCAGTCAACACCAGTTTACAGTCCATGCTTCAGCCCCTTCTGCACTAAGAAGAACTGCTTATTTCAACCTTTGTGCTACCACAATTTTTGGCACATGGTACATTCCTCTATTTTGATGCTCCATGTGCTTCCCTGGACTTATTTTGATATAACTATGTCATATTAATCTATAGTATCTGAGGGGATAGAAAATCTACACCTTTTATCTTTGAAACTCAATTTGCTAACACTAAATCAATAAAATAATGAATAATGTGCAGATAAACCAATTCCTCTGATTTTTAATAGAGAAAATACCTAAATTTGCCTTCTGTTGCAGAATAAAACTTCTCCGTTGGGATGATATACTAGGGGAAAGATAAAAGTTCAACTAAATTTCTTAAGGTTTCAAAAGCATTTTCAATCTCAAAAACCATAATGATGAAAGAAACACATATATGGGGTTCAAGGTTGTAATTGATGCCAAACCATGGCCAACAACTTTTTGCTTAAAATGGATATTGTAAATGTTTCAATCACTATGGAATAGAAGACATCAAAGGAGATTTTGTCTGGAAGTGCTGCTTTCTAAACAGCACAGTCATGTAATTTCTTTTTCTTTTTCAACAAAAGTGTCAAATTGCAGTGTAATAGCTCAGCATGAAGACATCTCCAATGGTGAATTTCACTAAGGGTTATGGAGTCAGAGCTATAAGAACTAGCAGATGACTTTGGCTCCTCCTAACTCACTTCTAGAAACTGTGGAAAGAGTGCAAAGTATAAACAAATTTTTACCGGAAATGAAACACTCTGAGGCAGAATGACAGACTATATTTGTATACTATAAAAAAGGAAACTAGACTCTTCTAACAAGTTGGCTTTTCCTCATAGTCCTGACCACTGACCTGCACAAAGCATAGTTTGATCTTGTTCTTTGTGTCTTTTTCTCCATTATCTTTACTATTACAGTCAACTATCTACTCTCCATACATGTGAGTTTTTAGTAAGAGGATAGGTTTTATACATTCAGAAAGTTTTAGAGTGTCTGGTCAGAGGTGGAATAAGAAATCCTGTTTCTAACTAGTTCAACATCTTATGGAGTGCTTTATACAAGACATTAGTCTTGTGACATTTCAATGCTTGGAGGCAAATCCTTGATAAAATTGATCATGTTCCTTTAAAATTTTTTTTCTCAAATTATTTAATATAATGTGCTTTCCAAATTTCCTTGAGAGCAAAGGGCATAACTTTCTTTCCAGTCACATTTGATGATGCTTTCATTTCCTGAAGAAGCAATTGCAGACATATTTTATAGAATGTAATAGGAAATGATACTCTATACGTATAAACTTGTTTTGAAACAAACATAATCAGAAACCATCTCATCTTTTAGCATCTAATAATGCTGATTTCTTCTCATTTTTCACCTTCAGTAATTTTTATTTTTATAAATGTATCTAACAAAGGGATAAATATGATATACACCATTCTATTCACATAGACATACACTGATACATTTTATTTTTATTGCCCATGGTTTTTCTTAATCTTGGCCAGGCTTATTTTTCTGTAAATTTGCCCAAAGACTTTTGGATTTACTTTTCATGTGATCTGAACAATGAACATATAGTTGTTCAGTCATCAAATATGAAGTACACTTTGGTGAGGCTAGGGATGGGATTGGCTAGGCTAGGGATGTTTCTAATAGAGATCATTTATTTTCCAGAAGAACCCTAGGACAAAGATATCACTGTTACCTCTTTATCATAGATAAGGAGATTTAAAATTCTGTGGTTAGGTAATTTGACTGTCGTTTCCCAGCAAGCAACAGGGCACAGCCAGGACTGAGGAGAACTGGATCTACATTCTCTGGGGATCCATGGCTGGGTTGCTTCACACCTGCTTTCAATATGCAATGTTTATAGTCAGGGACGATTGCTTTAGGACATAGCAATGAATGAGGTTTTGTAGAGGTCCTAGATGGTGGGAAACCACCCAAGAGATGAGACAGGATGGCTGCTGCCAATCCATTACCACTATACTTGGTATGAGGAAAGGAAGCTCTCCTGAGTTACCAGTTTGTTTCCATGCCTGCCGAGGAGGAATACATGGACTGCAGTTAGGATGGAGATGAGATTAACTTAGAGTCCCAATTCTATGAGACTTGGGCTATCCTGTTAAAAACCTCATCTCTCAGGCCATTGGGACATTGCTAAATCTTTCAAAGCTTGCTTGCTTTTTTTTTTTCTCATCCTTTCTACAGGGCTATCCCAGTACCCTCACAGACACCTAAGGGGTACTTCGTCCACCCCTAACAGTGAAGAGATAATGGTGTGGTAGACATCCCAACCAGTCCTAGGAGTTTGATAATGGTTTTGACATACAATCAAGTCTCAAGAAAAAAATCAGACCAACATTCAAAATACTTTGTACAGACTGTCCAACTAAGATATACCAATTATATAACCATTCCAAAAAAGAAGTTGGTTCCTATACAAATTGCCTCTATTTATAATGTATATCTAAAGTTCAGGCTCTTTAAAAAGAAGAAAGACCTATAATGGCTTATTAGTCATGAATATTGAACATTCTCCAATTTGATAGCAAAGTGTCAACCATGGAAATCAGTATTTACCCAGTCTCCCTTCTCTCTCTTTCAGTTTGTTCACTGGAAAAATTCTCAAAATAGTGCTGTTGCCTCTACTGCTTTTTCTTTCAGTCTCAGCTTACTCTCTGTTACTTTTTCCTCCTACCAATTTGCTGAAACTACAGTTTTTGAGAGCTCAATTCACCAACGATCTACTAATTAATAAATTCAATGGTCTCTTGTAAGTACTTACTTGACTAGACATCTCTATAGCAATCAAAATCACAGACTACTTGTTTCTTCTTGAAAAGCTCTTGTAACTGGAAGAAAAAAATGACTGTCTCTTCCCCACAGAGTGGTAGGGGAGAAGAATGGCCCTTGGCTAAGAATTTAATCAAGTACGTATAAGAAGTAATTTCAAAGCCTCTGCCTGGTCGTAGTGTAGTTAAGGTAGCATGCTATATAGATTTATGGGTCAGTATTAGCCAATTTATTATTCCAGGTAGATCTGAAATAACACATTTGAAAAGGTGGGGGGGGGCGGTTGGAAAATTGAAGAGGAGGAAGCATCATGGCAGTGCATAATAATAAGGCCATGCTGATTCTATTACAGTTATGTGAACTTGTGAGTCATGAGGCAGTTTGGGAAGTGTTTATTTTTAGAGTTTGCACTATTCTAGAAGGGTATGTATGCATATAGGCACAAATGAAAGATTTTCCACATGTAACAATTGGAAAATTGGAGGAACAGAATATTTATAATGCCATCTGAACTTTGGAAAACAACTGGAAGGTACGAAGTTAAAACACCTAGAGTTGCATGAAGCAATTTTGTGAAAAATAGGTAATTTATTCCTGAGTATTCCACTAAGGCCAACATGTTATTCTAATTTGACTATGACTGGGATAGTGACATTTAATATGAGATGAGATCAACCTATATAGATTGACTGAGGAAGAGGAAAATTTTGTTAAAACCAATGTAAAAAGCAATGGTCAACAGAGTTGCTGAATGTATTTAATTTATGTATGTTTCCTCTCTCAATATTTGAACCCTTGGAACTCCAGTGTGTTGCGTTAGTACTTTTTTAACATAAGTTTCTTCCAGGGAGCTCTGATATTTTGTAAATGCTAAGTGCCCCAGAAATATTTTAGAATTTAATAGTTGAAGTAACTAAACATATTTAGTTATGTTTATCATATGAAACATGATGTAGGGGGAAATATCATATGAAATGATATGAAAATATCATATGAAGGGAAAGGGAAAATATATGAAAATGTATTAATAATAGGGTAGAAGCTGGAGATCAGTCAGCTCTCTGCTTCCTTCATTTTTATCAAGACAGATTTCACCATTTCTGTATCTAGTAATCTTTATGAGCTTGAAGGTAAAAAATTATATAGACATTTCGATGTTGTACCATGACAATTAAGAACTAAAGAACTAGATTAAGTAATTAAACATATTTAGTTACTTCAACTATTCAATTCTAAAATATTTCTGGGGCACTTAGCATTTATACAGTATCAGAGCTTCCTGGAAGAGACTGGTGTTAAAAAAGTACTAAGGCAGCACACTAGAGTTCCAAGAGTTCAAATATGTATATACATAGATGTATAATCTGTACCACATGGTTAATTAGTAATTCACTAAATTTTATGTTAGCTTTGGTAAACTTAATTATGTAAATGAAATAAATGTAAGAATTATTAGTATAAAAACTTATTATGTAATGACATGGTATAGAAGCAATGAGATAGTTTAAGTAGCTGTTTTTCATGGTATTGATGGTTGAAGGAGAAAGTCATTGACATTTATAAAGTGCCTGCAAAATGTCAGACACTTTACGTACTTCATCTTATGAAATATAAGTAAATACTGTTAAATATCAGTTCAGTTCAGTTCAGTCGCTCAGTCGTGTCCGACTCTTTGTGACCCCATGAATCGCAGCACGCCAGGCCTCCTTGTCCATCACCATCTCCCGGAGTTCACCCAGACNTTTTCTTCCAAGGAGTAAGCGTCTTTTAATTTCATGGCTGCAGTCACCATCTGCAGTGATTTTGGAGCCCAAAAAAATAAAGTCTGACACTGTTTCTACCGTTTCCCCATCTATTTCCCATGAAGTAATGGGACCGGATGCCGTGTATTCTAATTTCAGTTCATCACCAAAAATCCAAATTTTGGTAAAACTGAGTTACTAGCCCAAAGAAGAAAAGTAAGTTTCACCTTTTTTGCAACTACCTCCGAATTCATTCTGGCTACAAAAAATGATGAAAAAAAATCTTTGGCTGCATCTCTATTCAATAAGAACAACTCCTCATGAATCAGCAATATCTGCTCTAATGTTAGAAGGGAGAAAAGGATATTCACTACCAAATACTGCTATCATTGCACAGAATCAGAAAGAAAGAATATGAGTTGTTGAACACGTTTATTTGTGGGTGTTGCGGGAAGGTTTGAAAAAGAGGACTGGTCAGGATTTAATCTTAAATAAATTCTCCTCTCAAATACAATACAATTTCCACTATACTTTTATTTAACTTTATTATCTGAAAAAAAAAAAAACATTAACAGAAGTTTTTGATGAATATATTATTGCTTCTCTGGTAGCTTAGACGGTAAAGGATCTGCCTGCAATGCAGAAGACCTGTTTTTGATCCATGGGTTGGGAAGATCCCCTGGAAGAGGGCATGGCGACCCACTCCAATAGTCTTGCCTGGAGAATCTCCATGGACAGAGGAACCTGGTGAGCTACAGTCCATGGGGTCGCAGAGAGTCGGACATGACTAAGCGACTCAGTATACATATTGTTAATGTCAGACATTGAAAGAGGAGACTCATTAAACAATTAAAGTTAAAAATCTCATAATACTATCATATGAGTGCTTTCCTTGTGGCTCAGCTGGTAAAGAATCCACCTGAAATGTGGGAGGCATGGGTTTGATCCCAGGGTTGGGAAGATCCCCTGGAGAAGGGAAAGGGGAAATATCATATGAAATGATATGGAAATATCATATGAAGGGAAAGGGAAAATATCATATGAAAATATATTAAAAATAGAGTGGAAGCTGGAGATCAGTCAGCTCTCTGCTTCTTTCATTTCTGGCTTATCAAGACAGATTTCACCATTTCTATATCTAGTAATCTTTATGAGCCTAAAAATAAAATATATATATATATATAGACATTTTGATGTTGTGCCACTACATAATTAAGAAAATAAAATATCTATTCGAGAGATCAGATAGTACTCCCCTTTCAGGAACTGGGTCGTACTTTTCAAAATTCAAGTTATATTTAAATTGCCCCCAAAAGGAAAAGATAATTAGTTACTTAAAATTTTCCATCTGTAAGCAAAGGTTTTACAAAATAAAATGTGTTTACTACAACCTTAAGTAGGACATAAACATGAGCATATTAAATGAAATATGAAATAAAAGATGATATTCAGTACCAATGAAGGTGAGGAATGTGAGGCAATGTAAATTCCCCAAACAATGGTGTCTTTTGTTTTGAATCAACAGTGCCATTGAGACCGTGATTCTGTCTTCCAAAGCCTGGACATTGTACTGACTTGTCAGATTGGAAATGGATCTTCTAGACCCATTATAGTTACTAGACACTTGTAGTTACTTAATGAATTTGTAAAAAAGTGACTATAAAAGATCAGCAAATACGTCTTTTTTGTCATTCTGGTAAACCTTGAAAATATGAGCAATGGAATTATGTGGTGGTTCTTTTCTGCTTACCCACCCCACATATTTGGTTCTTATCCACTTAACCATCAGGGGTCAACCACTATGGACAGCATCACCAAGGGCCTCTTGCTTTCTGGATTCTTATTAGGTTTAACAAAAAATGAACACTAACATAAGATTAGAAGGAGAGAGAGAGTGAAGAGAGATTCTTCATTTTTTTTGCCTTGAGTATGCATTTTTCTCTGTGCAGCTGCTTCTTTCTACAGCTGCAGCTGGGTATCCCTTCTTGCACTAGTTCAAATTCTCACTGAGGAGTTTTAAAATATTTTCTGCCCTCTTCTCTTCATGTGTAGAGATTGTAATGGCTTCCTAACATTGCTAGTATCTGAATGCCTGACTATACCTTATTTACTCCTTTAACCCTGCTTATAACTCTCAGTCAGTCTCTTTATATTAATCATATGGAACAATTTTTGTTTCCTTTCTGGGCTTTCCCAGATCCATATTGTGTCCTTGTTTTTGATGGTGTGAGTTTTTATTTTTTAATTCTTGTTATTTTGTTTCATTTTTATGCCCTTGGTTTAGTATCTCTAGTCCAAACTCTGTTCTTGGTTATGAAGATTATTATATTCAGTTTTTGTCCTTCTCATTGTTTTTATCCCACTTCCTCAACTTTAAAGGTGGTTTTTCCTAGAAATTATTTTAATTTTATCTGTTATATGAATCTCCCATGGGGTTTAACTGAATGACAATAGCTTATAATAGATCAAAGTACTCCCTCATAGGCAATATCCTAGTACTTTTACTGAGCAGTGGTAAAGTGCTGGGAAGAGTCCTGCAACTTAAGAAAGAAGATCAGCACCTGATTTGAGTTATAATTTGACTATTTAATATTTCAAAGGCCTGTGGAAAAGTAGGAAGTCAAGAGATATCCAGAATAGCAGGCAAGTTTGGCTTGGAGTCAGACATGACTGAGTGACTAATGCTTTCTCTTTTTGGCCTTGGAGTACAGGATGAAGCAGGGCAAAGTCTAACAGTTTTGTCAAGGGAACACACTGATCATAGCAAGCATTGCTTTCCAGCAAACCAAAAGATGACTATACACATGGACATCACTGGATGGTCAATACAGAAATCAGATTGATTATGTTCTTTGCAGCCAAAGATGAAGAACACCCATAAAGTCAGCAAAAAAAAAGGACATAGAGCTGACTATGGCTCAGATCATTAGCTTCTTATTGCAAAATTCAGGCTTAAATTGAAGAAAGGAGGGGAAACCACTAGGCCATTCAGAGATGACCTGAATCAAATCCCTTATAGATTGGAGGTGATGAATAGATTGAAGGGATTAGATCTGGTAAACAAAATGCCCAAAGAACCATAGATGGAAGTTCATAACATTGTATGGAAGGCAGTGACCGAAATCGTCCCAAGGAAAAAGAAACGCAATTAGGCAAAGTGCTTGTCTGAGGAGGCATTATAAAATAGCTGAGGAAAGAAGAGAAACAAAAGGTAAGGGAGAAAGGGAAGGTTATACCCAACTGAATGCAGAGTTCCAGAAAACAGCAAGGAGCGATAAGAAGACCTTCTTAATTGAACAGTGTAAATCAACAGAGGAAAACAATAAAATGGGAAAGGCTGGTGATTTCTTCAAGAAAATTGGAGATATTAAGGGAACATTTCATGCAAGGATAGACACAATAAAGGACAGGAATGATAAAGACCTAACAGAAGCAAAAGAGATTAAGATATAGGTGGCAAGAATACATAGAACTATACAAAACAGATCTTAATAACCTAGATAACCACGATGGTGTTGTCACACATTTAGAGCCAGACATGTTGGAATGTGAAGTCAAGCAGGCCTTAGGAAGCATCCAGTTCAGTTCAGTTCAGTCGCTCAGTCGTGTCCGAGTCTTTGCGACCCCATGAATTGCAGCACGCCAGGCCTCCCTATTCATCATCATCTCCCAGAGTTCACTCAGACTCAATGTCCATCGAGTCCGTGATGCCATCCAGCCATCTCATCCTGGGTCGTCCCCTTCTCCTCCTGCCCCCAAAGCTAGTGGAGGTGATGGAATCCCAGCTGAGCTATTTAAAATCCTAAAAGATGATGCTATGAAAGTTCTTCACTCAGTATATCCCCAAATTTGGAAAATTCAGCAGTGACCACAGTACTGGAAAAGATCAATTTTCAGTTAAATCCTGAAGAAGGGTAACAACAAAGAATGTTCCAGCTACCGTACAATTGTGCTTATTTCACACCTCAGCGAAGTTATGCTCAAAATCTTTCCAGCTGTNAAAAAAAAAAATCTTTCCAGCTGTGCTTCAGCAGTATGTAAACTGAGAAATTCTAGATAAACAAGCTAGATTTAGAAAAGGCAGAGGAATCAGAGATCAAATTTGCAGCATACATTGGATCATAGAAAAAGCAAGGAAATTCCAGGAAAGCATCTACTACTGCTTAATTGACTACACTAAAGCCTTTGACTGTGTGGACCACAACAAACTATGGAAAATTCTTCAAGTGATGGGAGTACCAGACCAACTTACCTGTATCCTGAAAACCCTGTATGCTGATCGTGAAGCAAAACGTTAGAACCAGACATGAAACAAGTGACTGACTGTTCTAAATTGAACCTGCTTGTTTCCAAATTGGGAAAGGATTACATCAAGGCTGTTTATTGTCATCCTGTTTGTT
>SJYQ01004371.1:702733-723730 GCA_006410935.1 Redunca redunca | reverse complement strand
GCATCACTGACTCGATGGACGTGAGTCTGAGTGAACTCCGGGAGTTGGTGATGGACAGGGAGACCTGGCGTGCTGGGATTCATGGGGTCGCAAAGAGTCGGACACGACTGAGTGACTGAACTGAACTGAACTAACTGTGGAGCTTACATTACCATATGTAAAATAGATAGCCAATGGGAATTTGCTGTATGTCTCAGGAAACTACTTTGGTATTTTTGGTTGCACTGAATTTTCGTTGCTGTGTGCACACTTTCTCTGGTTGCGGATGGTCGGGTCTACTCTTCTGTTGCGGTGTTGCTTCTTGTTGTGGTGGTTTCTCTTTAGAGCACAGGCTATAGGCACACAGGCTTCAGTAGTTGCAGCACAGGGTTTCATTAGTTGTGGCTCATGGGCCCTAGAGCTTGCAGGTTTCAGGAGGTGCACGTGGGCTCTGTAGTTGCATCCTGTGGGCTCTAGATTGAAGAGCTCAGAAGTTGTGGTGCGTGGGCTTAGGAGCCCTGAAGCATGTGACGTCTGATCTGACAAGGGACTGAACTTGTGTCCCCTGCACTGGCAGGCAGATTCACATCCATTGGGCCACCAGGGAAGTCCTCTTTTTGTTAAATTGTAAGTAATATTTATGATTATAGAAATATAATGATAAAAGCTGGGCTTCCCAGGTGGCATTACTAATAAAGAATCTGCTTGCCAATGCAGGAGACCCAAGAGATGTGGGTTAGATCACTGGGTCAGGAAGATCCCCTGGAGTGGGGTATCACAACCCATTCCAATATTCTTGTATGGAGAATCCCATAGATAGCGGAGTCTGGCAGGCTATAGTCCATAGGGTCACAGAGAGTTGGACATGACTGAAGCAACTGAGCATGCAATGATAAGAGATACAATATGGAAAAGGTATTTTAAAAGTGAAAAACTATATTAAAGATATTTTCATGATAACAGGAGAAAATACAAATTTATTATGTTGTCCAAAATTGATTCTTTAATTTATTGCAATTCACAAAAATCCAAATAGATTAAAAGCTGTAAAAAGTTTTGGGTTAGTAGGTGTAAACTAGTATGTATAAAATGGATAAATAACAAGGTCCAACTGTACAACACAGAGAAGTATTTCAATATCTTGTCAGAAACCGTAATGGAAAAGAAAAAGAATGTATATATGTATGTATTCCAGAATCTTTTGATGTATAGCAGAAATTAACAGAACATTTTAAATCATCTAACATCAATTTTATAAGGGTAAAAAAGCTTAAAAAATTTAACTGTTATAAAAACTTTTTTTTATTGAAAAATTTAAGGATTGTTTTTCAGTCACTAAGTCATGTCCAGCTCTTTGCAGCTCCATTGATTGCTGCATGCTCAGCTCACCTGTCTTTCACCATCTCCTGGAGTTTGCTCAGATTCATGTCCATTGTGTTGGCAATGCCATCTAACCATTTCATCCTTCTTTTGTTTTCACTCTTTCCCAGCATCAAAGTCTCTTCCAGTGAGTTGGCTCTTTGCATCAAGTGGTCAAAGTATTGAAGCTTCAGCTTCAGCATTAGTCCTTCCAATGAATATTCAGGGTTGATTTCCTTTAGGTTTGACTGGTTTGATCTTAATGTCCAAGGGTCTCTCAGGAGTCTTTTCTAGCACCACAATTTGAAAGCATCAGTTCTTCAGTGTTCAATCTTCTCTATGGTGCAACTCTCACAACCATACGTGCCTACTGGAAAAACCCTAGCCTTGACCGTACAGACCTTTGTCAGAAATCGATGTCTCTGTTTTTAATATGCTGAGTAAGAAGAATAGTGTAATAATCCTTCTGTATCCATTATCCAGCTTCAGCATTTATCAACTCATTTACTGTTATGTACCGTTGACCACATGGGACTGAAAAATGTGGTCTCTATATTACATGAATAGTCAAGTGTCTAAAACATAGACATGTTCAAAGGTAGAAGGGAAGGGTAAGTACTGATGAGAAATTATCAGTCTTTCCCAGGGATACTGACTGAATGATGGTTGATTGAATAAATACCTAGGAAATAACAAAGCAACAATATCAATGGAACTTGGGTTTTTAACTCTGGACTCTCTAATACATCTCTGGACTTAAGAGAAAATAATCTTTTATTTTGTTTGATTCATTTTATTTTGGGATCTCTTCTGTAACAGCTTAGCCTTTATCTTTCTAAAACAGATCGCCTAACTAACTCCAATTTATCTCCAATTTCCCACCACCAAAAATAAGGTTGCAAAAAACAATTTTTTAGTGCCTTCAGAAGCATTTTTTTTATATTTGAGATATATGTTAGGTGTTCTCTGAGCTACAAATGGTAATAGGAAATATTATTATGAACTGACAAAAGTAAAAAGTAGAACTTTTTTATTTTGCAAAAGCTTAAACTGCATACTCGGAAATATATCTGCACTTTAATACAAATTACATAATTCCTAGTCTTTTATCAGTTCAGTTCAGTTCAGTCCACTCACTCAGTTGTGTTAGACTCTTTGTGACCCCATGGACTGTAGCATGCCAAGCTTCTTTGTCCATCACCAACTCCTGGACTTTACTCAAACTCATGTCCATTAAGTCGGTGATGTCATCCAACCATCTCATCCTCTGTCTTCTCCTTCTTCTCCCGCCTTCAATCTTTCCCAGCATCAAGGTCTTTTCAAATGAGTCAGCTCTTCGCATCAGGTGGCCAAAGTATTGGAGTTTCAGCTTTAGTATCAGTCCTTCCAATGAATATTCAGGATTGATTTCCTTTAGGATGGACTGGTTGGATCTTCTCGCAGTCCAAGGGACTCTCAAGAGTCTTCTCCAACACCACAGTTCAAAAGCATCAATTCTTTGGCACTCAGCTTTCTTTACAGTCCAACACATCTATACGCCTACTGGAAAAACCATAGCTTTGACTAGACGGAACTTTGTTGGCAAAGTAATGTCTCTGCTTTTTAATATGCTGTCTAGGTTGGTCATAACTTTTCTTCCAAGCAGCAAGCATCTTTTAATTCCATGGCTGTAGTCACCATCTGCAGTGATTTTGGAGCCCCCCAAATAAAGTCTGTCACTGTTTCCACTGTTTCCCTATCTATTTGCCATGAAGTGATGGGACCAGATGCCATGATCTCAGTTTTCTGAATGTTGTGTTTTAAGCCAACTTTTTCACTCTCCTCTTTCACTTTCATCAAGAGGCTCTTTAGTTCCTCTTCACTTTCTGCCATAAGGGTGGTGTCATCTGCATATCTGAGGTTATTGATATTTCTCCCGGCAATCTTGATTCCAGTCTTTTATAACTTCATGAAAATAATGAATTAGGCTAAAACGGACTCTAATATTTTATAGGTTCAGGACCAGTGTTTTTAGCATATAAAAACATGTTTTTACAGAGGAATGAAACAGAACTTGCAAGTAGGCATTTTAAACATAAGTGCCTATAGCTACAAAATTCTGTTCTTGGTACCATTTATGTATTGGGGGAGTCTCCCAGTCTTCAAAGGACAAAGCAGAGAGCAGAATCAGCGTAAGATGTCCACAGAGTTTGTAAGTAGAGGCTCTGAAGATTTGCAGCATCCTGATAAGATGCCTTCAGTTCCTTAACATTGCACACAAAGTATGTGATTTATGTTGTACATTTCTTGGTCCACTTACCAGTTATCCTGTCATTTTCTGCTCATTGATCAAATACTGAATGTCTATGCATCTGAGCGGAGGATCGCAGGGTTGCAGTCAGTCAGAAGAGAACAAACTGACAGCAAAACCTTTGAAATTGTCAAAGATACTCTGTTTGTCTTTAAGGATGTCCAGACAGATGACTCCTGGACTGTGGATGCTGCTGTTATAGGTCCTGGTGCAGAACACTGTATTATATTTTTAAAAATTGTTATTTATTTTTGACTGTGTTGGGCCTTCATTGCTGTGTTCTCTACTTGCAGAGAGTGGAGGCTATTCTTTAGTAGTGCGTGGGCTTACTTTCTTGTGGTGCATGGGCTTCTCATTGCAGCGGCTTCTTTTGTGGAGGAGCACAGGGCCCAGGGTATGCTGACTTCAGGAGTTGTGTCATGTGGACTCAGTAGTTGTGGCTCTTGGCCTCTAGAGCACAGGCTCAATAACTCTGACACATGGGCTTATTTGCTCCAAGGCACATGGAATCCTCCCGGATCAGGGATCAATCACGAGTCTCTTGCATTGGCAGGCTGATTCTTTACCACTGAGGGAAAGCCACACATTGCCTTATTTAAAATAGATAACCCACAATGACCTACTGTGTAGCACAGAGGACTCTACTCAATACTCCATAATAACCTAAATGGGAAAGAGTTTGAAAAAGAAGAGATGCATGTATGTGTATAACTGAATCACTTTGCTATACACTTGAAACTAGCCAAACATTTTAGCCAGCTTATATTCCAACACAAAATAAAAAATTTAAAAGAAATATTTGGTGTGGACAATAAGATGAAAAGGTGATATCCAGAAAGAACATATCACTTTCACATACAGAACCTGGTGGACCAAGTGTAGTTGATTTCCACTCATCAATGTTGTCTCCATTGGCCCAGCAAGTTAGGAGGGGAGAATCAGGGTTATTTCAGCTAGCTCCTTCTGAGTTCTTACGGTGCTAGTGGATAAATTAGCAGTGGTTTTGCTAGAGGGTGGTGCTTTTCTTCTCCTGGGTGGCAGAAACTTTTCTCACTTGTTTTTAGGCTTTGGAGTGGCTGGATTTCACCAATCCGTGTCTGAATTAGCACATTGGCCTGTGGCTCTCATCATGAGACATTCAGCAGATTGGACATCTTGGAGAAGTTATTTCTTAGAATATTCTTCTGCCTGCTCAGCCCAGTCCCTGGATGCTATGGTTATTGGAGGAGGTGAGGAAGAGGCAGGGAAGGCAAACAGGAAGCCGAGGAAGTCCAGGCCAAGAGTGTGGAACATTGAAAGTTGGACAGGATTGTCTGCAATAAACATTTAATACGTTTCCTCAAGAGTTTATATGATAATATTTTAGAGAATTATACTGGATGAATATATCTGGATCATAGTGTATCATTCAGTTCAGTCACTCAGTCGTGTCTGACTCTTTGCGACCCCATGAATTGCAGCACGCCAGGCCTCCTTGTCCATCACCAACTCTTGGAGTTCACTCAGACTCACGTCCATCGAGTCAGTGATGCCATCCAGCCATCTCATCCTCTGTCATCCCCTTCTCCTGCCCCCAATCCCTCCCAGCATCAGAGTCTTTATATATAGGTATAATTTGATCAAGTACTCATGCAATGGAGATGATGTAACTTTCACTATAATCCTTGTAAATTTCTTTTATAAATCATTGTTAGCTAATATTTGGTCATCTATCAGGTGTAGAATGCCATCTCTTTGCTGTTTTAACTTAATATTTTTTAGTTGAGTTGAGCATCTCTCTATACATTTAACAATTATGATTTATTATAGGATATTGAGTATTGGTCTCTGTGCTATACAATAGGACTTTGTTGTTTATCCATTCTCTGTATAATAATTTGCATCTGCTAGTCCCAAACTGCCAATCCAATCCTCACCCCCAACTTCTCCTAGGCAACCACAAGTCTTTTTTTTTAATTAATTAATTTTTTTATTGAAGGATAATTGCTTTACAGAACTTTGTTGTTTTCTGTCAAACTTCAACATGAATCAGCTATAGGTACATATAACCCCTCCCTTTTGAACCTCCCTCCCATCTGCCTCCCCATCCCATCCCTCTAGCTAGGTTGATACAGAGCCTCTGTTTGAGTTTCCTGAGCCATACAGCAAATTCCCATTGGCTATGTAATTTACATATGGTAATATAAGTTTCCATGTTACTCTTTCCATACATCTCACCCTCTCCTCCCCTCTCCTATGTCCATAAGTCTGTTCTCTATGTCTGTTTCTCCATTGCTGCCCTTAAATTCTTCAGTACCATTTTCTAGATTCCATATATATGCATCAGAATATGACATTTATTTTTCTCTTTCTGACTTACTTCACTCTGTATAATAGGTTCTAGGTTCATCCACCTCATTAGAACTGGCTCAAAGCCTTCCTTTTTATGGCTGAGTAATATTCCAGTGGGTATATGTACCACAACTTCTTTATCCATTCATCTGTCAATGGACATCTAGGTTGCTTCCATGTATTAGCTATTGTAAATAGTGCTGCAATGAACAATGGGACATGTGTCTTTTCAATTTTTGTTTCCTAGTTTTTAAAGGAATCTCCATACCACCTTCCATAGTGGCTGTGTCAATTTACATTCCCACCAGCAGTGCAATTGCATTCCCTTTTCTTCACACCCTCTCCAGCATTTACTGTTTGTAGATTTTTGATGATGGCCATTCTGACCAGTGTGAGGTGATATCTCATTGAGTTTTTATCTGCATTTCTCTAATGATGAGTGGTTCCAAATAGGAAAAGGAGTACGTCAAGGGTGTATATTGTCACTCTACTTATTTAATTTATATGCATAGTACATCATGAGAAATGCTGGGCTGGAGGAATCACAACCTGGAATCAAGATTGCTGGGAGAAATATCAATAACCTCAGATATGCAGATGATACGACCCTTATGGTAGAAACTGAAGAAGAACTAAAGAGCCTCTTGATGAAAGTAAAAGAGGAGAGTGAAAAAGTTGGCTTAAAGCTCAACATTCAGAAAACAAAGATCATGGCATCCGGTCCCATCACTTCATGGCAAATAGAGGGGGAAACAGTAGAAACAGTGTCAGACTTTATTTTTTGGGCTCCAAAATCACTGCAGATGATGACTGCAGCCATGAAATTAAAAGACACTTACTCCTTGGAAGGAAAGTTATGACCAACCTAGACAACAGATTAAAAAGCAGAGACATTACTTTGTCAACAAAGGTCTGTCTAGTCAAGGCTATGGTTTTTCCAGTGGTCATGTATGGATGTGAGAGTTGGACTGTGAAGAAGGCTGAGTGCTGAAGAGTGATGCTTTTGAAATGTGGTGTTGGAGAAGACTCTTGAGGGTCCCTTGGACTGCAAGGAGATCCAACCAGTCCATTTTGAAGGAGATCAGCCCTGGGATGTCTTTGGAAGGAATGATGCTAAAGCTGAAACTCCAGTACTTTGGCCACCTCATGTGAAGAGTTGACTCATTGGAAAAGACTCTGATGCTGGGAGGGATTGGGGGCAGGAGGAGTAGGAGACGACCATGGATGAGATGGCTGGAGGGCATCACTGACTTGATGGACATGAGTCTGAGTGAACTCCGGGAGTTGGTGATGGACAGGGAGGCCTGGCGTGCTGCGATTCATGGGGTCGCAAAGAGTTGGACACGACTGAGCGACTGAACTGAACTGAACTGATACATTCTTTTCCATTGGTTCTATATATTCGTTTCCATATATTCATTTCAGAACAGCTGCTCTCAGCTGCTGTTCTGCATGCACTTCTGTGTCTGAAGGTATATTCCTGATGTATCTGTGGAGAGAGATATTCTCCACATCCACCTACTCCTGCACTGTCTTGTTCTCTCCACAAGTCTGTTTTCTATGTCTGTGAGTCTGTTTCTCTTCCATATGTTCTTTCTCACATGACTTTTCCTTTTTAGGAGGAGTATTCTGTTTCATGTCCTTTGGTGTCACACTTAGAACCATGTGTGTATGCCAATTTTATGCACATATTTACTAATGGCTTCATTTTGTACATTTCATTTTTAATCCATCCGGATTTCCCTTTCAAGTAACAAAAGTGCTATTTCAGATAAAAACAAAACCAAAAATTCACCAGTTCCTCTTAAATATGTGGGCAGACACAAAGAACCACTTTTGTATAATTTCATTTATAGGAAATGTTGAGAATATGTAAAGAAACAGAGAATGAAAGGGGATTAGGGGTTGCCAGGGGCTCGGGGAGGGAGGAATTGGGGACTGCATGCATCAGATAAAGGGTTTTATTTGGAAGAATAAAGTATTTTGAAACTAGACTGTGGTGATGGTTGTATAATGTGAATGTACTTAATGGTCTAGAATTGCAAAATTAAAAAGGCTTAAATTTTATTATTTTATTCCCTTTTCACATTTACAAGTCTTTACCTAATGTGTTATTATAAGTAAATTGTAGCCAAATACCATTTATTTCTGCAGCACCTAGCTAGTTGCTCTGGGCATATTGACTACTGAAAATAAAATACAAATTTTAAGTGTTCATATAATTTTAGTGATATGAAATTGAGCAGAGGGTTATTTGAATTGCAGCAAACTTTACATTTGATAAGCCCTAGTTTCCCTGGTGGCTCAGAGGGTAAAGCGTCTTCCTGCAATGTGGGAGACCTGGGTTCAATCCCTGGGTTGAGAAGACCCCCTGGAGAAGGGAATGGCAACCCACTCCAGTATTCTTGCCTGGAGAATCCCGTGGACAGAGGAGCCTGGTAGATTACAGTCCATGGTGTTGCAAAGAGTCTGACATGACTGAGTGACTTCACTTTCTTTTTCTTTTTATCTGTTCACTTACTGAATTCTCTTGAGTTCGTTGGTTTCATTGCCAGGGAATTGAGGTCACTTCCTGGGATCCCCTTATCTGGACTTACCACCTATATAAAACTCCCAAGGTTACCTCTGCACTGATGACTGTTCACCCCCAACCCCATGCCATGTCTGTGCACAGTGATCAGGCAGGCCTGGGTGCAATAAGGACCCCAACTCTAAAGACATAGCTGGGTTCAGACCCAGCTTCTCCTTCTCATCAGTGATGTGTCCCTTGACAAGCAACATGCCTCTCAGGGTCCCCAAGCTACCCATCTGCACAATGAGGTCATTCTGGTGTCTACTTCCTAGGGAGACCATCAGGTGTATAGACTTAAAAACACCTACATTGTCTGTAAAGCCCATAGGCTGTTATTACACATGGTTCATGGACAGACTTAGCAAAGGAGGGATTACATAAAGGGCTACTATAGCACAGAACACAACTGCAACAAGCCTAGGGAAAGTCACTCACTCCCCTTCCTGCCTGTTTCCCAGTCCTCCTGTGGGAGAGTTGAAATTAAATGAAATTCAGACATTGTCCTCTCTGGCCTACAGCCTTCCAGGTCCCCTTATTGTGTTTAGATTCAAATCCGAGTGTTTCATCTTGGCCTATGTGGTGGGCTGTCCCCATTGTAGCTCCCAGGGTTCCTGGTTCCTGGTTACACATCCTTGTATAATCCCCACTGTTCTTAGTGGATGGACAATGAGATCGGGTTCTAACATATGGACTGATTTATGAAAAGTCGGTGACTTCTACTCATTCCTCCTCTCTTGCTGTCTCTCAGTCTCTCTAACTCTGTCTTTGCCTCTCTCTCTCTCTCTCTCTCTTTTTTAACCTCTCTCTTTCCTGTGTGCATCAGATCAGCTCAGTCACTCAGTCATGTCAGACTCTTTGTGACCCCATGGAATGCAGCACACGAGGCTTCCCTGTCCATCACCAACTCCTGGAGCTTGCTCAAACACATGTCCGTTGAGTTGGTGATGCCATCCAACCATCTCATCCTCTGTCATCCCCTTCTCCTCTCACCTTCAATCTTGCCCAGCATCTTTTCCAGTGAGTCAGTTCTTCGCATCAGGTGGCCAAAGTATTGGAGTTTCAGCTTCAACATCAGTCCTTCTAATGAATATTCAGGACTGATTTCCTTTAGGATTGACTGGTTGGATCTCCTTGCAGTCCAAGGGACTCTCAAGAGTCTTCTCCAACACCACAGTTCAAAAGCATCAATTCTTCGTCCCTCAGCTTTCTTTACAGTCCAATTCTCACATCCAGACATAACCACTGAAAAAGCCGTAGCTTTGACTAGATGGACCTTTGCTGGCAAAGTAATGTCTCTGCTTTTTAATATGCTGTCTAGGTTGGTCATAACTTTTCTTCCAAGCAGCAAGCATCTTTTAATTCCATGGCTGTAGTCACCATCTGCAGTGATTTTGGAGTCAAAAAAAAAAAAAAGGTCTCACTGTTTCCAATATTTCTCCATTTATTTGCTATGAAGTGATGGGACCAGATGCCATGATCTTTGTTTTTTGAATGTTGAGTTTTAAGCCAGCCTTTTCACTCTCCTCTTTCACTTTCATCAAGAGGCTCTTTAGTTCTTCTTTGCTTTCTGCCATAAGGGTGGTGTCATTTGTATATCTGAGGTTATTGATATTTCTCCCAGCAATCTTGATTCCAGCTTATGATTCACTGAGCCCGGGGTTTCACACAATATACTATGCATATAAGTCAAATAAGCAGGGTGACAATATGCAGTCTTGATGTACTTCTTTCCCAATTTGGAACCAGTTTGTTGTTCCATGTCCAGTTCTAACTGTTGCTTCTTGACCTGCATACCGATTTCTCAGGAGGCAGGTCAGGTGGTCTCCTATCTCTTGAGGGATTTTCCACAGTTTGTTGTGATCTACACAGTCAAAGGCTTTGGCATAGTCAATAAAGCAAAAGTAGATGTTTTTCTGGAACTTTTTTCTTTTTCGATGATCCAGTGGATGTTGGCAATTTGATCTCTGGTTCCTCTGCCTTTTCCAAATCCACTATGAACATCTGGAAGTTCATGGTTCATGTACTGTTGAAACCTGGCTTGGAGAATTTTGAGCATTTCTTTGCTAGAGTGTGAGATGAGTTCAGTTGTGTGATAGTTCGAACATTCTTTGGCATTGTCCTTCTTTGGGATTGGAAAACTGACCTTTTCCAGTCGTGTGACCCTTGCTGAGTTTCCCAAATTTGCTGGCATATTGAGTGTAGCACCTTCACAGCATCATCTTTTAGGATTTGAAATAGCTCAACTGGAATTCCATCACCTTCACTAGTTTTGTTTGTAGTGATGCTGCCTAACTGGTATGAATCTTTTTGTCACTTCCACTATAAAATCATTAGGGATTTGATTTAGGTCATACCTGAATGGTCTAGTGGTTTTCCCTACTCTCTTCGATTTAAGTCTGAAGTTTGCAATAAGGAGTTCATGATCTGAGCCATAGTCACCTCCTGGTCTTGTTTTTGCTGACTGTATAGAGCTTCTCCATCTTTGGCTGCAAAGGATATAATTAATCTGATTTTGGTGTTGACCATCTGATGATGTCCTTGTGCAGAGTCTTCTCTTGTGTTGTTGTAACAGGTGTTTGCTATGACCAGTGCGTTCTCTTGGCAAAACTCTGTTAGCCCTTGCCCTGCTTCATTTTGTACTCCAAGTCCAAATTTGCCTGTTACTCCAGGTATGTCTTGATTTCCTACTTTTGCATTCCAGTCTCCTATGATGAAAAGGACATCTTTTTTGGGTGTTAGTTCTAGAAGGTCTTTAGGTATTCATAGAATTGTTCAACTTCAGCTTCTTCAGCATTACTTGTTGGGGCATAGACTTGGATTGTTGTGATATTCAGTGGCTTGCCTTGGAAATGAACAGAAATCATTCTTTCATTTTTGAGATTACACCCAAGTGTTGGTGTTCACACTTGCCATCTCCTGTTTGACCACTTCTAATTTACCTTGATTCATGGACCTAACGTTCCAGATTCCTATGCAAAATTGTTCTTTACACCATCAGAGTTTACTTCCATCACCAGTCATATCCACAACTGGGCATTTTTTTCACTTTGGCTCTGTCTCTTTATTCCCTGTGGAGTTATTTCTTCACTTTTCTCCAGTAGTGTATTGGGCACCTACCAACCTGGGGAGTTCATCTTTCAGTGTGATGTCTTTTTGCCTTTTCATACTGTTCGTGGGGTTCTCAAGGTTTCATGAGGTTCATGGGGTTTCATGTATATGTTGGCTATTTATATGTCTTTGGAGGAATGTCTAATATAGATCTTTGCCCATTTTAAAATCATGTATGTACGTATGAATCTGTATAGGTATCTATGTAGCTATTGAGTTGTGTGAATTTATTATATATTTCAGATATTAGCCCTTATCAGGCATGTGGTTTGCAAATATTTTCTGTTATTCTATAGGTTGCCTTTTCATTTCATTGACTGTTTCCTTTACTTTGCAGTAGCTTTTTAGTTTGATGCTGTCCCAGTTATTCCTGTTACTGCTTTTGTTGCCTGTGCTTTTGGTGTCATATCAAAAAATCTTTGCCCAGGTCAAAGCCAAGAAGTGTATTCTGTATGTTTTCTTCTATTAGTTTTATGGTTTCATGCCTTACATTTAAGTATTTAATTTGTTCTGAACTTTCCTCAGATTTATTGAAATATAATTGACATATAACATTGTGTAAGTTTAAGGTATATACTATGATGATTTGGTCCATGTATATATTGCAGAATATTTTACCACAATAAAGTTAGTTATCATATCCTCTACCAGACATAATCACCATTTTGTTCTTGATTTGTTGTAATGAGACCATTAAAGCTCTACTCTCACAGTTACTTTCAAGTATACAATAAAGTATTGTTAACTGTAGTCGCTATGCTCTGCCCTAGAAACTCAGAACTTATTCATGTTATAACTGGAAGTTGGTACACTTTGCCCAACATACCCCCATTTATGTACCCCTTAACCCCAGCAACCACCACTCTAAACTGTTTCTGTGAGTTTGATGTCTTTAGAATCCATGCAGAAATGAGATCATAACAGTGTTTGTCTCTCCTTTTCTAACTTCTTTCACTTAGCATAATGCCCTCAAGGTCCATCCATGTTGTTATAAATGGCAGGATTTCCTTTTTTTCCTGTGGCCAAATAATATTCCATTGTATGCATATAATTCTCTATATCCATTTTGAGTTGATTTTTGTATTTGGTGTTCAAATACCTTCCCTAGTGGCTTCCCTGGTGGCTCAGATGGTAGGGAATCCTCCTGCAACGTAGGAAACCTGGGTTCAATCCCTGGGTCAGGAGGATCCCCTCTAGAGGGGAATGGCTACCCACTCCAGTATTCTTGCCTGGAGAATTCCATGGACAAAGGAGCCTAGTGGGCTATAGTCCATGGGGTTTCAAAGAGTCAGACATGACTGAGCAACTAATTTATTATTATGAGATAATCATCCAAGTTTATTCTTCTGCATGTGAATACCCTTCCCCCCCAGTATCATTTATGGAAGAGACTGTCCTTTCTCCAATGGGTATTCTTGGCTCCACCGTCAAATATTAGTTAATCATACCTGTGAGGGATTATTTTTTGATTCTGTCTCATTGACCTATGTGTCAGTTTTTATTCCAGTGTGTTAGTCAGTCTCTCAGTCACATCTGACTCTGTGGGACCCCAGCGACTCTGGCCCACCGGGTTCCTCTGTCCATGGGATTTCCTAGGCAGGAATACTGGGGTGGGTTGCCATTTCCTCCTCTAGGGGATCTTCCCAACCCAGGGATTGAGTCCGCGTCTTTTCTGTCTCCTGCATTAGCAGATGGGTTCTTTACCACTAACACTACCTGGGAAGCACCAAGGTGGGGCTTGATGCCAGTACCATAATGTTTTGATTACTGTAGCTTTTCAATAAGGAGAAGGCAATGGCACCCCACTCCAGTACTCTTGCCTGGAGAATCCCATGGACGGAGGAGCCTGGTAGGCTGCAGTCCATGGGGTCGCGAAGAGTCGGACACGACTGAGCGACTTCACTTTCATTTTTCACTTTCATGCATTGGAGAAGGAAATGGCAACCCACTCCAGTGTTCTTGCCTGGAGAATCCCAGAGACGGGGGAGCCTGGTGGGCTGCCGTCTATGGGGTCGCACAGAGTCGGACACTACTGAAGCGACTTAGCAGCAGCAGCAGCAGCTTTTCAATAAAGTCTGGAGTCAAGAAGTGTGATATCTGCAGTTCTATGTTTCTTTTTCAGGATTGCTTTGGCTATTTGAGATCTTTTGTGGTTCCATACTAATTTTAGTATTAGCTGTTTAGTGAAAAACGCCCTTGAAATGTTGCTAGAGATTCCATTGAAACTGTAGACAACTTTAGGTAGTCTAGGTATTTTCAATATTAATTTTTCCTATCCAGTCATCATTTCATTTATTTGTGTCTTCTTCAATTTCTTTTACCAGAGTCTTTTCCTTTTATTTGATGAGTTTATATTTCTGTTATTCTTATATGCATCTTGAAATTTTCTATGATGTTGTAAATTTTATTTATTTTTAATATAAATTTATTTATTTTAATTGGAGGCTATTTACTTTATAATATTTTATTGGTTTTGCCATACATTGACATGAATCCACCATGGGTGTACATGTGTTCCCCATCCTGAAGCCCCCTCCCACCTCCCTCCCCATTCCATCCCTGTGGGTCATTCCAGTGCACCAGCCCTGAGCATCCTGTATCATGCATTGAACCTGGGCTGACGATTCATTTCACATATGATAATATACATGTTTCAGTGCCATTCTCCCAAATCATCCCACCCTCGCCCTCTCCTACAGAGTCCAAAAGACTGTTCTATACATCTGTGTGTCTCTTGCTGTCTCGCATACAGGGTTATCGTTACCATCTTTCTAAATTCCATGTATTGCGTTAGTATACTGTATTGGTGTTTTTCTTTCTGGCTTACTTCACTCTGTATAATAGGCTCCAGTTTCATCCACCTCATTAGAACAGATTTAAATGTATTCTTTTTAATGGCTGAGTAATACTCCATAGTGTATATGTACCACAGCTTTCTTATCCATTCGTCTGCTGATGGACATCTAGGTTGCTTCCATGTCCTGGCTGCGATGAACATTACGATGAACATAAACAGTGCTGCGATGAACATTGGGGTACACGTGTCTCTTTCAATTCTGGTTTCCTTGGTGTGTATGCCCAGCAGTGGGATTGCTGGGTCATGTGGCAGTTCTATTTCTAGTTTTTTAAGGAATCTCCACACTGTTCTCCATAGTGGCTGTACTAGTTTGCATTCCCACCAACCGTGTAAGAGGATTTCCCTTTCTCCACACCCTCTCCAGCAATTTATTGCTTGTAGACTTTTGGATTGCAGCCATTCTGAATGGCGTGAAATGGTACCTCATTGTGGTTTTGATTTGCATTTCTCTGATAATGAGTGATGTTGAGCATCTTTTCATGTGTTTGTTAGCCATCCGTATGTCTTCTTTGGAGAAATGTCTGTTTAGTTCTTTGGCCCATTTTTTGATTGGGTCGTTTATTTTTGTGGCATTGAGCTGCAGGAGCTGCTTGTATATTTTTGAGATTAATGCTTTGTCAGTTGCTTCATTTGCTGTTATTTTTTCCCATTCTGAAGGCTGTCTTTTCACCTTGTTTATAGTTTCCTTTGTTGTGCAGAACTTTTAATTTTAAGTAGGTCCCATTTGTTTATTTTTGCTTTTATTTCCATTATTCTGGGGGTGGGTCTTAGAGGATCCTGCTGTGATGTATGTCAGAGAGTGTTTTGCCTATGTTCTCCTCTAGGAGTTTTATAGTTTCTGGTCTTACATTTAGATCTTTAATCCATTTTGAGTTTATTTTTGTGCATGGTGTTAGAAAGTGTTCTAGTTTCATTCTTTTACAAGTTGTTGACCAGTTTTCCCAGCACCACTTGTTAAAGAGATTGTCTTTAACCCATTGTATATTCTTGCCTCCTTTGTCAAAGATAAGTTGTCCATAGGTATGTGGATTTATCTCTGGGCTTTCTATTTTGTTCCATTGATCTATATTTCTGTCTTTGTGCCAGTACCATACTGTCTTGATGACTGTGGCTTTGTAGTAGAGCCTGAAGTCAGGCAGGTTGATTCCTCCAGTTCCATTCTTCTTTCTCAAGATTGCTTTGGCTATTCAAGGTTTTTTGTATTTTCATACAAATTGTGAAATTATTTGTTCTAGCTCTGTGAAAAATACCACTGATAGCTTGATAGGGATTGCATTAAATCTATAAATTGCTTTGGGTAGTATACTCATTTTCAATATATTGATTCTATTGATCCATGAATACGGTATATGTCTCCATCTATTAGTGTCCTCTTTGATTTCTTTCACCAGTGTTTTATAGTTTTCTGTATATAGGTCTTTAGTTTCTTTAGGTAGATATATTCCTAAGTGCTTTATTCTTCTCATTGCAATGGTGAATAGAATTGTTTCCTTAATTTCTCTTTCTTTTTTTTTTTTCTTAATTTCTCTTTCTCTTTTATCATTATTAGTGTATAGGAATTCAAGGGATTTCTGTGTGTTGATTTTATATCCTGCAACTTTACTATATTCATTGATTAGCTCTAGTAATTTTCTGGTGGAGTCTTTAGGGTTTTCTATGTAGAGGATCATGTCATCTGCAAACAGTGAGGGTTTTACTTCTTCTTTCCCAATTTGGATTCCTTTTACTTCTTTTTCTGCTCTGCTTGATGTGGCCAAAACTATGTTGAATAGTAGTGGTGAAAGTGGGCACCCTTGTCTTGTTCCTGACTTTAGGGGAAATGCTTTCAATTTTTCACCATTGAGGAGAATGTTTGCTGTGGGTTTGTCATACATAGCTTTTATTATGTTGAGGTATGTTCCTCTATTCCTGCTTTCTGGAAGGTTTTTATCATAAATGGATGTTGAATTTTGTCAAAGGCTTTCTCTGCGTCTATTGGGATAATCATATGGCTTTTATTTTTCAATTTGTTAATGTGGTGTATTACATTGATTGATTTGCAGATATTGAAGAATCCTTGCATCCCTGGGATAAAGCCCACTTGGTCATGATGTATGATCTTTTTAATATGTTGTTGGATTCTGTTTGCTAGAAGTTTGTTAAGGATTTTTGCATGTTGTAATTTTTAAACTTTTTAAATATCATTTTTTTGCTGTCTTTGTGTTATTTTGTTTTCTGTCTTTTGTTTGTGACAAAAATCTCCTGCTGTCCTTACACTCTAAAGAACATTAAATACCAGATAATAATATACCATCTATACAGATGTAAAATGATGAGAACTCCCAAATTCTATAATTAGGAGTTTTTATTTATATGTAGGGTCAAAATAAAGAGATTGTGCAGTGTTGGTGGTATAGTGGTGAGCATAGCTACCTTCCAAAATAAATAGATTCACAAACATGCAGTGTTTACATTTAATAATGTCCATTTCTTTAAGAAAATCTAGATGAGTGCACATTACAACCAAATAAAAGCAGAATGAAAGAAAGAACTTATAAATAATGATGGGTCACACTCAAATGTTGGGTATTAGTGCTCTAATGCTCTATATGTTCATTTCATTTAATACCCACAGTGTCTTTATAATTTAGATATTATTGCTATATTATTTATAGGAAATTGACACAGAAAAGTCAAGTAATTTACTGGAGTCATAAAGCTTACATAGGCAGAGCAAGGTTATGAATATAGGCAACTGGGATCTTAAGGCAATGCACCTAACCATTGTGTTCTAGTGAAAAGGGAAGTAAAACTGGATAAATGTTCTGTAAAAGGAATACTTGTCAGTACTAAATAATTTTAAAATTAGAATGAGACCAAAGAACTATAGAAATTACGACTAAACTCCATAATATAATTGATTAAAAAGTCACGTCTCCTGCTTAGTCACTTGGTCGTGTCCAGCTCTTCTGCATCCCCATGGGTTGTAGCCCACCAAGCTCCTCTGTTCATGAGATTTCCCAGGCAAGAATCCTGGATTGGGTTGTCATTTCCTTCTTCAGGGGGTCTTCTTAACCCAGGGACTGAACTCATGTCTCTCGTGTCTCCTGCATTGCAGGTGGATTCTTTACCACTAAGCCATTGCAGAAACCCCTCCCTCAAAAAAAAGTCACATAATGTAAATCAATAATTCATGAATGGTGCCCAGAAACAATAATCCCAGAAAGTAGGGAAAGAAGCAGGAAGGGAGTGAATTAAAGTGGCAGAGAGAAGATGGAGACTGTTAAGGTAAAATAAATCTGTAATCTTTCATGGGAGCTGTCAACATGCTTTGTTCTTATGGTTTAAATTCATAAGTATATATTCAAGATGTCCAAAATTATAAAAAGAAAATAGTTAAATACCATAGAGGACAATAAATTGAATAAAATCCTTATCAAAGTTGATCAATAAAACAAAAAACAAAGTGTCAAGATAAAAATACATAAACGATTAATTCAGAAGATACAACATCTAACTGAATTCTAGAAAGAAAGTGTGGTGGTTGTGTGAGAGGGTAGAAGGAAAAACAGACCAGAGGGTAACAGACCAGAGGGTAGAAAGAACAACAGATAAAAACGAGATAAAATTTCTTGTATTTTATTTTTCATTCTCAGTATAGCCAGGGAAAGGAGAGGGTGGTAGAGGGCTCCCTTACAGTTAGTGGTCTAGAATTCTACCTTAAGTTCAAGCACTTGGCAACAAAAACTCATTTCCTTTTATTCTATGTTCTTGTTCACTACTTAAAATATTGCAGGTATTTCCCCAATGTCCTTTTCACAGCTGCCTTCACCTCCATGTTCTTTAGGCTGTAGATGAGGGGGTTCAGCATGGGTGTGACTGCACTGTACTGCAAGGATGAGAGCAAATCTAGGGAGGAACCGGAAGTGGGCATGAGATAGCAAATGAAACCTGACCCAAAGAACAGGATCACTGCGATGAGGTGGGAGGAGCAGGTGGAGAAGGCCTTGCTTCTGCCTGTGGTGGAGCTGATGCTCAGGATGGTGGAGACAATGCGAGCATAAGAGAAGAAGACTGGGAAGAAGGTTCCAAGACCATGTAGTAAGATGGAGCAGATCAGGATGTCGATATTGATAGAGATATCAGAGCAAGACAGAGGGAAGAGGGAGGGCAGCTCACAGGTATAGTGGTGGATGGTTTGTGCCTCACAGAAGTCCAGGTTAACAGCCAAAAGCACAATGACGACTGAATTGAGAGAGGCCAGCCCCCATGAGGCCAGTATAAGCTTTACACAGAGCTGGGTGCTCATCAGCTGGCCGTAGAGCAGTGGGTGGCAGATGGCGGCATAGCGGTCATAGGCCATCATTGAGAGAAGGAAAGCTTCAGTCCCTGCAGTGATAAACACAAAGAAGACCTGAGTCAGGCAGCCCTCGACAGAGATCGTTTTCTTCTCAGACAGTAGGTCCTTCAGGAGCTTGGGCACAGTGACAGAGGAGAAGCAGAGGTCCAGGAACGATAGGTTACTCAAGAAGAAGTACATGGGCGTGTGGAGGTGGGAGTCAGCCCTGATCAGCAGCAGCATCGTCAGGTTCCCCATCACGGTGAGGAGGTAAATCACCAGGAAGAGCAAAAAGAGCAGCACCTGGATGTGGGGGTCGTCGGACAGCCCAGTGAGGATGAACTCGGTGATGGTGCTGTGGTTCCTCAAGGCCATTTGTGGAGGCTTTTTGCTTGAAATAAAATAGAGAGATGAGATGTCCTGTCTTTTTCAGAGTTTCACTCCTCTTCTTATACGTTCCTCTCTACTCTGCCTAGATTCTGTGCTCAGACATCTCAAAACTGCCCTATCTGTATCTCAGTGTTTCCATCCTGTTTTGTTATCACTTCTCTTGGTTCTCAGTCTTCACATACCTCAGAGATTCCTATAAAAATGAATATCTCTGGCTTACCTACACAGTCATTGTATTTAGATTCTGCTCCATCCATTTTACACTTTAGAAATCCTGAAAATTCTAGCACATATCTGCAGTGATTTTCTAAACCTTTTCTTCTCTTTTCAGTTTCTCAATCATATATATATATATATTTCTTTAAAACCTTGCTAAGATAGATGATGACTCTGAGCAGTCTCATCCTTTTAGTCCAGTGGCTTCAGTTATAGTAATGCCTGGCAGCAATATTTCAGTGTTGCTATGCACTCTATCTATGTTGCATAGGGGCTACTATTGTTGAATTTCAAGGATGCTGTTATCTACACAGGTGTGCTGTCTCATGTCATTGCAAAACCCTTTGATGCGCTCTCATTTTTTTATAATCCACAAGCGATTTTGCCATTGCTGCAAGAAGCTCTTGCATTCATGTTGTGGATACATTATTCTGTTTTCCCAGGAGGGTCAAAGTGGAAAGAGTCTCATAATTTTCATTTAAACTTTTATTGCATCCTATTATTTAAAGTATCAGCTGTGTCCAAGAGGACCAGATGATTAGTAGTTTATGTTAATGATGATACTAAGAACCATTTTGAAGCCTAATTTCTGGCACTACATGGTAAGTCACTGTCTTAGGTGAAGATTCCTGCCTCACTTGGACCTTTTGAGGCTAATTTACAGGCATTCTGTTTTTGTCTGTCAATCCACAGTCTGATCCCATAGTAGTCTTCTGTCCTCCCAAGAACATAATCTTGCTGATTCAGAGAACCCTGTTTCTGACCCTTCCAGCTTGCCAGAAATCCATTACCAGATGCTAACTTATGTCAAGAGAAGTTTGAATTTTGATTTCATTAACAATCCCATAAACCCAAGCTGAAGTCCATTTTAGACTGAAGTCTAGTTTACCTATGTGCCAGAATAGAGGGCAGTGTTCACCTTTGAATGTCTTTGGGATGTTAGCTTAGACCCAGTGATGGTGAAGCATCATCAGCTGGAGAAATGTCTTTTGAGGATCCTGCATGGATGAAATGTAAATACTGTTGAAAGTAGTATCTTGAACTTCTACAGGCAAAATAAGTGGTGAGTGAAAGCAAGTCTTTCCAATGACTTAGATATTTCAAAATATTTATTGAATGGCTATCTTGAAAATTGCTTCCATTCTTCTATTTTCATTCACAAAAGGGGACCTGGCCAGTGTCCACAGTGTTCACAGGGGCCTCGAGCTGTCTTCTTAAGAACACCATAGCATTTGCAGAGAATCACTTTCTGTTCTGCCTGACACCCACATTTTGTGGGAATAAAGGTGGCAGCTACTTCTCTTACATGATTTTCAACTTATCACTTAGAAGGAATATCCTACTCCCTTGCCATCTCTTAACAGTATCTCAGGTTGATATCTGATATTTCTTTAATGATTAGGAACAACTCTTTTCATTTAAATTCTATAATTAAGCATAAAATAAACCAAATTTGCAGTCAGTTTTAGAAAGGGATGATATTGACTTCATTGAATCCTGAAGTATAGAAGATTGATGCCAGATTTATAATATTTTAAATATAGATATCATATTTATAATATATAAATGTATTAGAA